>JAQISU010000173.1:1267500-1272500 GCA_029339505.1 Unio delphinus
TATTCAGATTATTAGTTATCGTGTTTCCCTTGATTTAATAATTATAAGTGAATTTTGCATTTCTGTGAATTTTCTTGCTCATAGTATCGAACCACGGCCAAAACAATGTTACGTCCGTTCTGACGTCTCTCGCTGAAATCACACCTCTTCTTGTTATAGTGATGTAGAGGAGGTCAACATGATCTCACCACCAACTTTCGATCTGTGGAGTTGGAGTTTTCCCGAAAAGAAAACAAAAGCTACTATAGTACGAATTATGGTGAAGATATTAACTTGTAGGAGTGTCGAACATGACAAACCATTGCGACATAATTGATGCTGACGAAATTTTATACCATAATACAAACGTTTCTTAATAATGAAGTTCGTAGAGAGCATCTGTCACCATGCATAGTTTAGCATGCATTTTTTGCTCGACTATGCATATCTATTGGTTTGAACCAACATGCCTAAGGATAACTGAAAGTTACCTGGATTTTAAGCCACCATATGTCCTGAATGAACAAGTCCATTTAATGTTTCTCTAAATAGATGATTTTGAATAAAACTTTAATCTTAAAATGCGCTCTTATTTTTTCGTTTAATTATCTCTTCATTCGTCACATAATTATTTCGAATACTGTTTCCATATCACTCTTTTCGGTGTCATTAATATACGAAGAAAACACTAAGATACATCACAATGCCAAAATGAACATGAAATGACAAACGCTTAATGTATTACTTCCCATGTTTTTCATTTTAAAGACACAATTTAAGACTCCGACAAGACTCGCTACATTAGCTTCAATTGCATTTAGAGTCTGGTGTCGAAAACGAGATGTTAAAGATTTGGGTTGAATACTTTGTTGTAGGCGTGACTGACAGGAGCAGCGGAGACTGCTGAAATTGAATTTACTTACTATCGGATCATAACGTCCCGTGGCGCCGTAGAATGCAGGGTCTGACATGTCCGTTGTTTATGCATTACTTTGTTTTAGCTGTATTATGACGCATCCTTATCGTACAAGTTCTCATGAGGCAATCAGAGAGATAACTCTTGAAGTATGTTATTAAATCAACGATTTTAACGAGATTCTTCAGATAATTACTGTTAGCAATACATAATTGGTTTCTTGATTCGCGGTAGTCACGTGAATTTAAGAGTTCCAACACAAAGATATGCACATGTGTTATACATTACTACAAACAGGTGTTCGTTAGTTACCGCTTATAATTGATTGCTGCCACATGATCGATGTTTAATTGCTTTTCTCTCTGCACTTACAAGTTTCAGGTGTGAGGTTACATGATTACTGTTTTTCATATTCAAAGGCTCAATACTGTAAAAATCGCGCGTCTGTTCATGTCGTGCATATACAAATTCACATTTTAAATTAGATATATTTTGACAAGTTGCAAAATGAGTGTTTATCAATATGTACTGTGTTGTTTTTGGTCTGCAAATAAATTGTTTCAACACTTGAACAAGCATGGAACCATGCTTTGTAATCGATCAGCTTGAGTTGTTCAAACGTTACAAACGGACAAATGGCACACACATACCGCATCTACAGGTTCGATTAATGTCTCGAATTGGAAACATGCTTGCTAATATTAGCTCAGTGAAGCTACTTTACCAACTGTAGACTATAAAACACAATTAACTTGAACACACAAACATGTATGCATGTACGGCAACCGAAAATATATTGTATGGTGTGGGGTTCTTACCTCACGATAATTTCGTATTTTCTTATGTAAACTAAAAAACTACAATACAATATATAATTTCATCTTTTTCTACCAATCAGTGCACAGATTGTTTTCACGCTATATTAAGACCGGAAATTTCCCCCTCCCCCAAACAATCCAAGCACCGACAACTCCACCCACAGATAGATAGATAGATAGATAGATAGATAGATAGATAGATAGATAGATAGAGAGAGAGAGAGAGAGAGAGAGATAGATAGATAGATAGATAGATAGATAGATAGATAGATGCCTACCTACCTACCTACCTACCTACCTACATACCTACATACATACATACATACATACATACATACATACATACAGTTTTTCACAGTAAAGATCACAAGCTTAGAGAGGAAATACAAAGTGATATATTAAAAGTAGGGTGACCAACAAACAAACAAGAACACCACAACCACCCGCCACACCACATACGTTTTTATTGCCTTTCACACGACCTTTTCACGTTGTGTAAAAACATCATCTACATCATATAGGGGCATATATGGCGATCTGGATAAAGGTAGGACCTTTTTTGTCTGGCAGCTACATTTTTGGAGTGGACGGACGCACTGATCCGCATATATCTCCCAAATCTCTCACGTCTGCCTCCAAGAAAGAATCATTTCCGGCAGATCCCGGTACTCCGCTTCAGCTGGCGGACGTAGCGACGTTTAGTATGTGATGTCAACACTACATCACTAGGGGTATGAACTTCTACAGGAGAGCCACCGGCTAGGACGGATGGTCTCCGCAGATCAACGGACAAGTGATCAGGACCAGTGAGCAACATATGTGCTAGTGGATCCGGCAGTGGCCGACCAGCTATGGTTCGAAATAGCAGGCAAGGCAGATCTCTTAAGTCGTGGTTGGCCTAGGAGAAGGAAGCACTGGCATAAACCCTACGGCCTGCAGACCTCGCTGGAAACGTCCTGGCTTGCTGGGTCATGGCAGATGAACCCCATGTTCAAAGGGTGGAGCCAGTTAGTGCAGACTGAACTCCACCTAAAAGCTCCATGACGCAGCTATGAAGGAACTGGCTACTGTCTACTGTTTATGTTCGACGCTACCCAGTTCTGCAGCGATGGGAAAGGGGCGAAAACTGTAGGTGAAAGATGTCATTGGAAGCCGCAGTCCCAATTCTACATGCAGGCGACTCAGGCATATGGCCGTCTGGTGTAGATTCGGGGACAACACCATCACTCGGCAGCATCCTAAGCGACCAAGCAGCCTTGTTTAGTGACAGCACTGCTTGCTCCACATGGAGAATGGTCTAGAAAAGGTGGCTCAAACAAAGTTCGTTTCTTTACACCCATCTGGCCGACGAGCATCTTACAACGCGGTCGAAATATAACGGAAAAACAAGGCATTAACAAACTGACATACATGGTGAAAAAAGACTTAAATTGGCTTGTTCAATCATCAGAAAAATGCTAGACTCAGCTGATAGCAACAGACCCGAACGACGCTCTGCATTAATCACAAACGAACTGGTCAAGGGCTCTATCGCCACCAAGTTAACAAAAATTCCCACTGGTCACACCGACTGCATCATGTACTTCCGTCTCCCTTTTGGGAACCAACAATATGCCACACTCTTTTTCATTTTATATACTCCAACACTCCAGGCAGATACTTCTGAAAAGGATACATTTTAACATGACATCTGCAGACTGCAATACTAGAGTGGGCAGAAGCCTGGAAAGCCGTTCTTGGGAAACATTACGTGAATAGCTGCAATGACAAAGAATTTAACGCAGAATTACAGCTCACCATCACAAACACCGTATTCCCGCAGACAAATAGCCTGAAAATTACATGGAATGTACCCTAGATCAAACACTGGCACCTAAAAGATTGCAAAATATGACGCCTGAGGGACTTAAAAGATGTCCTTCATACCAGAGTGATGTCCAGTGCAGAGTGCCACACAAATCATCTTCTTGACAGATGCAAACTCTACTTCCACTTCAAGTACCCAGAAAAGGAATCTCCAGATTAAAAACATGTTGTGTGCTGACGTCAATGCAGGTTTTCAAGAGAGCCTAGAGTCTAGAACCACATTTTCCGTCAGATCTACCTCCGGAAGATGTGGAATCACATCAGTTGCTATTCTGCAAACCTCAGAAGAAATCCTTAGATTCACCAATAAGAACAACAAAAATTGGTTTGATTAAAACAATCAAGAAATCCAAGAGCTCCTTGTCAAAAAGAGATCAGTGCACCAAGCCCACCTCACTCAACCACCCTGTCTACAGAAGAGAGCAGCCTCCCTCCAGTGCCTATCCGAGACATGCAAAATAAATGGTGGACAAAGAACCCAGCTGTACGCTTACACTGGTGACTACAAGGGGTTCTATGTAGCTTTAAAAGCAGTGTACATTCCTCACTTCCATATACAGAGACCCCTACGGAGTGCAGATGGCCAAGAGCTACTCACTGAGAGGGAATCTATCCTACACCGCTGGTCAGAGCACTGCCACACCCTCTTCAGCACTAGCCGTATGTCGGGGATTCCGGAGGTTTCGTACTGACTGACGGATTACACGTTTCAGGAGATAATTTCTCCCTTTGTTTCAAACGTCCATCCAAATCCGTTCGTCCGATTCCTTACACAAAAAGCTTTTACGAGGGAATTTCTTGAAAATTCCTCGGAGCCCAGTTTGGTTTCTCTTGCAGAAAAGCTTAAACTAATTGAAATTTGCTATGAGGTGATATTAAAACCTAAGAAATTTGGTGTGGGAAACACGCCCGTTAACTAGCGTAACCAATCAGTCAAATCTCTCGGGCCCTTCCTCAGTGGTGCCGAAAACGGGGTCACCTTGACCTGGTAGTCTGATAGTTACAGAGTGTCTGCGATGTTTCATTTGTGACACCTTTACCCTGAAAATAACGTTTACTGTGCCACTAATAGTCCTTCTGGCTGCTGTCCAAACAATTGCTTAACTAAGGATAGCATTCTCCCTTCGAACTGACATTCCGAACAGTCTGGTACCCACCATTGAAGAAGAACATGCTTCAGAGAGCCAATGTGGCTTCAGAGAACTATACGTCACATTTGTGGACCTGACGAAGACATTTGACACGGTGAACAGAAATGGACAATGGAAAATCCTTGAAAATGTCGGCTGTCCACCCAAGTTCCTTACCATGGTCATCCAACTGCATGAAGACCAGCTTGGTGAGGTCACAAACAATCACGACCTGTCCCTATTGTAAATGGCATTAAACATGACTGTTTTAACCCCCACAGTGTTCTCAAT
>JAQISU010000173.1:1277500-1345000 GCA_029339505.1 Unio delphinus
TTTGTAAGTCAGTTTTTCCCGTCAAATATTGTCACGTTTTCTCTAACATCGCTACAAAATATAAACAGTCATTCAGTTTAAATGATGTTTAAAGCTCGTGATTTTTTCATCCCCAGAGCATTGGGATTTGGATGTACGATATATGTATGATTGTGTATCGCTCTCGTGTATATGGCAGTCTAGTAGGGGTTCAAAATCGTTAAACCTTCTTTCTGACCTTGTAAGCTGATGTAGTTATAAACATGAATTATATATGTTGTATTCTATATATTATCTCTAGGTAATATCTCTATATATTATCTCTAGGTAAATTATTTAATTTTGTAATCATCAACAGCGAAGGTGTATGAAAAACAAAAAAGTGTTAATTTTTTTATAAAGGTGTTGTTACTTTTGCTGCTCATGTTGCTTTTATTGCTTTTATTGCTATTGTTGTCGTTGAATTCGACTTTTAAATAATATTGAAGGCAAACACACATACATATCGCACGTTTTTTAATCGACGAAAGTCGGTTTCTGATATATATATATATATATATATATATATATATATATATATATATATATATATATATATATATATATATATGTATTTAGTAGTCTGTCCTCAAGATTTTAAATTACCACAGCTGACTGAACAGGTTTTTATTTACTTTGTTTAGTTATGCGAAGGTCGAAAAATACGTCTTTAACCATTAAATATGACTGACAAACGCATTGAGGATATGAATCAACCAATGGGAATTACTTTTACGTTATAGAAATAACCATGATTACACATCCACTCACTGATGCTGTTAGGTAACAAACGTGGACTCGGGCTGTGCGGTCCAAGGGAAGAAACTCGCACAATTCAATTCTGTATTTTTTTATTTTGTTGGCTAGGAATTAACTTGTAGTTTTAGACGTTGATGATTCCACGATATTTAGAAAAATAAACTCTGTCAAGCATTATCCGAATGTTGACAGAGAGACACAGTGATGCTGTTTAAGAATGTCGCGATTTTATCACACTTCCAGCAATACAATCAGCACAGTATAAAATTAAAGAGACTATTTGGCTTCACAATGATACAAATTAATGCAGGATTTTTAACGTTATTCTAGTACCTATAAACTGCAAATCTGAGGACATGGGTTTTTAATGTAATACAAATTAGAACGAAAACTAAACAAAGAAACAAAAAAGAAACCCAACAAAAATCAACCGGGGTACACAAGTTTTGTTTTTAATACGTTACTGTTTTTTTTTTTAGAAAAAGAACAATCCAGATGCTAAAGAGCTATGTAAAACTTTGCAACAAATGCGACCAGCTCGACACATGTCACAAATTAAGATGGAAAAATTGAAATCTTGAGTCGACGAAACCTTTTCTTCCTTCCCAGTCTCTCCTCAAGTACAACAATATCGGCTTTAGGGTCCGTGGGTATGTGGGAAAAAAAATGACTAGTTTCCCTGGGGTCGATGGTTCTTACTGGGGTTTTCACAGGTTCTTCCTTCACAAGTTATACTGGCCACCATGTATCGTCTAAAATGCGCTAAATAAATGGTGTTAAACATCCACACAACAACAATAAATCTCTCCTTTGTTTATCTCTGGCAGTGCATTAATGTTGTACGTGAATATCATACATTATGAATAACACCACCCTGCTGTTCATACTGTATGAATGCAGCAATGCTGTTGATACCATAGTAGCCATTTATTGTTGAATAGAATGGTACCCACTTCATTCTCATTCATAATAGGCATTTACGTTATGTTGACTAATAACCTATGGAGAGAGAGAGAGAGAGAGAGAGAGAGAGAGAGAGAGAGAGAGAGAGAGAGAGAGAGAGAGAGAGAGAGAGAGAGAGAGAGATGCATATTAACGGATGAATGTTTATACCTCTTTTTTATAGATTGTGTTTTAGGAGATATATTTTCAGAATCTCGGTCAAATAATGGCCAGAATGTAAATTGGACGTAAATTCCAGATTCTCCCATTTAGCTGTCACATAGTATATTAATAAGATAATATACATTCATAAAACTGCCATACTCATTTCACGTTTGTTTCTTAATTTCATCCCAGTTGTTTTTTTTTTATGTCGTTTTAATACATCTTATGGATGTATTTTTTTAAACATATATGTATACATGTATGTATATTACTTGCATTTAACAAATATACTCGCTTATAAGTCGAATCCAACTGCAAACTGCATAGACCCAGATCTGCCGTCGCATAATGTGCAAGCAGATCTGTTTCCATGTAGTTTGTGAGAAGTAATCAGTAGAACAAAAAGCGTAGACCCTGATTTGCAAGCTCATTGTGCTAAGGTAGATTAGGCACTTTGCTATTTGCAGTTTTACTCGATTATTATGTACACATTGTGTTAATGTTAATCGTATATTGATCAACTGTATGTACATTACATTTGATAACAGGCTGCGACTGAATTTAGTGTCATATAAATGTAGATAGACAGACCAACAGTCACACATAAAAACCGACAAATGATAGATATATTATTAGTATTACTAGTAGTAGACTATAGTTACAGCGGCTTTTATAACAGATGGTTCCATGGTGTAATGGTTAGCACTCTGGACTTTGAATCCAGCGATCCGAGTTCAAATCTCGGTGGAACCTTATATTTTCGTATTTTACCACGAGCTCTGTACAAAATTTTCACCGTGAAGGCATCATTTTTTTCTGATTCAACGCTATCAAGACAGGGTCTTCGCGTTTGTTATACTGAACATTTAATTGTGCACGGTAAAACGAGCAATGCACCCATAGTATAAAAATCTTTACATTGTAAATCATTTTGGCGACAAAGAACTTATGCAAATAAATTAAGTTCACCATACAATTAGCGAGCGATTTTATTATTTCCTAATTTGAAAACGATTGCTTGAATATATAATGAATGTTCAATATGTAACGTTTCAAAATCGTGTTGTATAGTCAGACTCGATAAATTGTCTTCTCTATAAAGTTTTGTAATCATTAGTGTATTAAATTAAATTGTAACATCGTTTTGTATCACTGAAACTACCGGAACAATTATTACATGGCTGGACTTTATCCCGCTTGGCAAGTCCGACCTTGGCATTGTAGAGCTTCAATGCGTGTCTTGCTAAATGTTGTTTATACTTACATTTGCCACTACCTTAAGCGATGTTTGGTCATTTTTTTAGCTTCAAGAAGATATTTTTTTATTATCAAATCTCGTAGTTTTCTTCTTCATTTGCAATATTTTTTGGTGTATTGAGAATTCATAAGAAGCTTGCAATATTTAAAAATCATTCAGCATAGACAAATAGAGGAAAATTACTTCTTCCATTCATTTTCCGGGAATTCTAAAACCAATGCAGGTGTCTCAGAATAATAGAACATAGGATTAATAAACATTTGACCGTGAATGGAATGTGAATAAAAAAAAATTCATGGTATGATTCTATACCACACTTAATGCTAAAGAGGCATTTGGAGTGTTGGTGTTATTTCCTTTTCATATATGCATGCACGGTTGCGTATATTTTCGGCAGCTTGAAGTATAACCTGGCAACCCCTCATTTTGATGGTGCCAGTGAGATTTATGGATTATTTCGTCAAATGTGTTTGCTCAGCATCAGCATCAGCTAACTTAAATAAATTAAAGTATGATTCATTTTGTACATTTCTTTCTTTTTTAACGTCTGCATAAATTACACGCATGTGTTAAAATACAAACAAATAACATTGAAGAATAATGCGAAGATAAAATTATTGCGTGTTACATTTTACATCAGGCTTTATCTTCCATTAAAGCAACAAAATGTCATCCATGTGTCTAAATAATATTTTTTTAAAAAACATTTTTCTTTGTTTTGTTCCATCATATAATGCTGGAATTTTATGATGCACAATTTAGAAAATGAAGGATGACGTAAGGCAATTAATTATCACGAAAAATGCTTTTATTTTTACAAGGGAACATTATTAAAAACCATAAGTCACACAGTTTGTAGAAAGCTCGTAAGAGACCAATGGTGGGGTTAATACAAACTAGAAGACGAACGATTATGAATTTGTTTTTTATACTAGTATTTACATTACAATACTACTTTTATAGGGAAAAATAACATGCTCATATCAATTGTTAGACAAAAACTCATTACCACATCAAAAATCTATAAATAGTTTTAATTTGATATCTCACTATTGAAAATGGGTATTCGTAATTTGCTAAAGGTTAAGAGGACTCAAATGAATTATTTTATGTTATTGTAAATGGAGGTGTATTACCTAAGCATATATTAGACAAGGGTGCACAATTCAAACGTGTACATGGGCCAAAATCGTACTTGATTTGAACTGTGCCGGCAGCATTAAAAGTTTCATGTCTCTAATAAAAGCATGCATATAACCAAAGAAGGTGGGGGCATAAAGAAATATCTATTAATAAAGTTATGATATTCGGAATAGATTGTATCATCGCCCAAATTTAGTATGCAAGTAGATAAAGTTACAAAGCCATGAAATTTCTAGTAGTCTTGCTTTACTATAACTACAGTTACAACGCTTAACGTCTTTCAGGTTTTGACCTTTTATTGCGCCCAGACTTTGTTATATACCCGGCGTCTTGTTAGTGTCGTGAAACTCTGATGCAAGTCTTTGTTTGTAATTGTGCAAACATTTGTTGAGATAATTTCGCAGTACATTATGTCGGGATCAGCGTGACACGTAACCATTACATGTTAACGTAATCGCTCGACACGCATTAAATTGATGACTGCGTTAAAAAGAAAAGATCTGTTCTGTTTGGGTTGATGCAAAAACTGAATTAATATTAGCGTCCATTCAATAACTGTCCGACACTCTTATTAGTGAAGCAAAATCAAAATATTTGGAAAATGGGCGATTTGAAGCTGGTGCAAAATATTTATAATTGTTTCCAGTAAAGCAATTTATAAGGTTGTCTTAGAGAGTTTGGAGATGTTATAATATTGTGGCAGTTAGAGAAAGTAATCCTGATTGCAAAACTAAGCGTAAGCGTGTGTTGCCTAGATGAAATTCAAGGTTTCAAAGTAATCACACTCACGATATGTTAAAGAATCCGAGTTTTTCTGCAGAAAAGAGAAGCTGACTTCGAGATCGGTAAACATAACTCTTCTCCTTAAAAAAATCGTCAAAGAGACAGAGGGTCGGGACATTTGAAATTCCCGAAACTTGATAAAAGACAGTGGAAATTCATGAAGATAAGCTAGCATGGGCTCAGGAAGGCATGTATTGTCTAAATTACTTACAATACGTTCACTGGTGTAAGCCTGTAATTATTTGCTGAATTTATTCGTTTTAAATTTGTTGTACGTCGCGTTTTCCTCGAGTTCAGTAAATAAACGTGCATTTGTGGTATGAAATGTTTTATGAAGAAGATCATATAATATTTAGTTAGAATGAATGAGTTCATGTAAGATAAATGATATTTCTATATCTATATCAATGACTCGCTAATTTGCAAAGTATTTTAGTTAGGACAAGGAGTGAAGTTCATTAATTCGTTTATATAAGTTGTGAATTATTTTCAACCGAATTGATGGCATTAGTACTAGGAACGTGTGCTAACGATATCATCATCATCATCATCAGTCTCTTTCCCTATTGTAGTCGTCACGGAACTTTACTTCTCTCCACTTGTCTCAATCATGTGTCAATGCCTGTGACTCCGGAAAACGTTTCCTGGTCCATTTTGTGATGATGTCAAACCACTTTTGTCTCTGTC
Organism: Unio delphinus; assembly: GCA_029339505.1. Classification (NCBI taxonomy): domain Eukaryota; kingdom Metazoa; phylum Mollusca; class Bivalvia; order Unionida; family Unionidae; genus Unio; species Unio delphinus. The sequence goes on from JAQISU010000173.1 coordinate 1,283,256, forward strand.
TATCGTTCCTCCAGCCACCCGGGACGCTGCCTTGCATGCGGTACTGTTTTTGGATAGACTGTTGGCTCTTGTGACATGGACATACCATTTCGGCTTTCTCTTCTTGACAGTGGTGAGAATGTCTTCATATTGGCCTACTTTGCACCGCATGGTGTTACGCACTTCTTCATTTGTGATGTGGTCCATGTAAGAGATGCCAAGGATGGATCTGTAGCATCTCATTTCAAGTGCCTTGATTCATTGTTGTATTCTGCTGTCAGGGTACAGGCCTCACATGAACACAAAACGACTGAGATGACTAGTGCTCTCATTAGTGTGATTTTGGATGTCAGACAGATGATCCTGTTTCTCCAGATGGGTCTTTGCTTTGGCATAGCTGCCATTATTTGTGCTGCTCGTGACAACAGTTCTGCTTTCGATACCTCTTCGGTGATTATGGAGCCAAGATATTTGAACTGGTCCACTGTTTCCAGTTCCTGCCCTCTGACTTTAATCGTGGCTGTGATTTGTGTGCCACTATATGTCATCAGCTTTGTCTTCTCAGCGTTTTACTCCATGTCAAACCCGGAAGATGTTTCATCCAGGTTCTTCACTAAGGTGGCAAGCTCGTCTTCACTGCCTGTCAGCCATTCAATGCCGCCTGCAAAGAGGAGGTTGGTGATGTTATGCCCTCCAATGCTGACTGTCCCACAGTGGTTTTACAGTGCTTCGCTCATGATGCACTCTAAGTAGATATTGAAAAGTGTGGGTGACAGAAGACAGCCTTTCCGTACTCCGACTGTTGTCTGGAAGCAGTTCCTCATTGTCCCTTGGGCAATTACTGCACCAATAGCTTTGTCAAATAGCTGCTTGATGGTATATGTCAGCTTTTGACCCATGATGTATTTCTTCATTGTGGCCCACAATGCCTCATGTCATACTCTGACTAAGGCCTTTTTGAAATGTATGAACACATGATAGATGTCTTGTTGATGTTGCGAGTGCTTTTCACACAGAATCCTGATATTGGATATGTTTTGTTTTGTGCTTCTTCCACTCCGGAGCCCGTCTTGTTTTTCAGTGCTTGTTTCTTCTGCTTGTGGTTTCAGTCTGTTCAAGATGATCTTCAGCATCATCTTTCTATCATGGCTGATCAAACTGATAGTTCTTTAATGTTGGCACAACTGGAGATTGCCTTTTTGGGGAAGTGTTACATTCATTGACTGGGTCCACTGTGTTGTCCATTCACCTGTCTGCCAGATCTTTCTTGCAGATGTTTGTTAGTAGCTCTGTCTCTGATTCCTTCCCCCCATTCTCGATACGTTCAGCTGGGTTGTCTAGTAAAGCTGCCTTCCCATTCTTCAGTGGTCTTATTGCTGATTCCACCTCTTCTTTGAGAATGGGGCAATCATCATCATTTGAGGAGTTTGGAACTTCAAGATCATCTAGGTCTCCTGTGGACTGATGGTCTGACGATATAGCCAACTACTAACTCACAGCACACATTTGGCGGTAATGATTTTATATGTGTTCTAATTATGGCATGGTTCCAGTAGGAATGCAAGTAGCCGCTAGAAAGACCTAACTGCACATTAATAGGATGTTTGTGTATCAGGTTACGTTGCGAAGTGACCATAGCTTAGTTCCGTTGACTTCCGATCAGACATAATTGACTTAAACAAGACTGGGAATAGCGCTTGATTCTAGAAGAAGAAAAAATACCCTAATACTTATTTAGGTTAGATATTATATTTTATTTAAAAAAAACATAGCTCCATTCCTGTTCTGCACAGTGGAAAAGGATGCAGTCTATAAGCAGTTCGGTTGGTGACCAAAGGTGAGAGAGAGAGAGAGAGTGGGCGGGGGGGGGGGGGGGGAGGAGGAGAGACCACGTGATGCTGACATGCCAACAATCAGAGTTTTGATCAGTCACTCTATTAAATGCTGATATTTGTTTCATCCATGTAACAAAACGGCTGATTTGAATCGTGCATACATTTTATAATTTTTTCTAGGAAAAAGTAATTCATTGAAATATTTTTAATTTCATTTTGCTAATGTAATTAATTAAATTGTTTATATTTTAATTTATTTGTTATATTGTATATCTCGGCTCAGATCTCTGTTATTCCTTCCATTAATGTCATATTTTATTGTTTACTCGATACGGGCAATAACGCCTTGGTCGATCATCTCCCAGATAACGATACCCAAAACGATAAGGAAGCGGGTGTGGGGTGCGGATAGATCTCATCGTCATCCATACACCTCGCGACATCGGTAAATACTCGGCTACAAGGCAAGAATGAGATATGAAGCACATTTATGCAGTTTCGCAATTAAGCTATTTGCGTGTTTCCGTATAATGACTATTACTTGTTTAATAATAACAGGGAATGCGTAGTACAGAGGTAATTGATATTTCTGCCGATAGATGGGGCCTTTAATCAAGACAGTAAATACACCCTGGGGAGTTACTTTATCAAGGAAAGATGATGGTTCACAAACCTTGCAGTGGAAAGGCAATGACTTTGTGATCCGGATTAAATCGATTCTTCATGCTTTCGCCAGGAGGAATTCTTGAAGGATAAATTGTATGGGTACTGATTACATATCTCTCAGGTATCCATTGCAAGTATAAATCAAACTTCATGTACTATTCCTCGCAGTCTCGAAGACAAGTATTAAGCGAAATTCATGTGCCGTATTCGATAAGTATCCAAAACAAGCATGAAGTGAAATTTATCAGCTGTTTCTCGCACGTAAAGCAAAATGCATGTGCCGTATCATGCACGTCTTCATAACAAGTATAAAGCAAAATTTATGTTCCGTAACTCCCATGTCTTCAATACTTGTACAAAGCAACAGTAATATATATGGTGTATACTTTTTAACATAAACTTTACTTCTCAAATGTTACCAAGGTTGGGCATCTAAAATTACCTTCCGGATGTGAAATGTTTTATATAACGTGTTTCATGGAGTACGAGTCGGACGCTGTACCATTTGAGCTACAGAAACATCATCATCGTACATCCCTTACAATGTCCCCTTCAAATATCGTACATCCCTTGCAATGTCGTCTCTATCATCCTACATCCCTGACAATGTCGCTTTTCTATCATCGTACATCCCTTACAATGTCGCCTTTCTATCATCGTACATCCCTTACTTTTTCTTCCCTTACTATGCCGCCTTTCTATCATCGTATATCCCTTACAATGTCGCCTTTCTATCATCGTACATCCCTTACAATGTCGTCTCTATGAGCTTACATCCCTTACAATGTCGTCTATATCATCTTGCATCATTAATAATTCGACTTTCATCTTGTAGACGTCTCTTAGAGTGATAATCTTCATCTTTTTATTCATACACACATCTTGATCAAAATGAAGAACAGTAGAAGTATAATGGGAGAAGAAAAAAAAACCCAAAGAAACGCAAGATTATATGTGTAAGTAATTTAATTTCTCTTGTGCCTCATGCTTGCCAATATATCTTAAAACTTTGATATGACCAAATTTTTTCGCCAGAAACAGAAATTGTATGTTTTCATTGAATTCAGTGTACTAAACATTGTTACGTATATTTGACTTAAGTCATTTATTTTTATTTTAATTGTTTGTTTGTCAGATTCAAATTTGACATTTTAAGTTTAAGATTCATTCATTGGGAGATGACCTGTACTCTACAAATAAACACCAGATGTTGACCTCTTTTCTGACCTGGCTTCAGAGTTGTAAACAAGCTTTTAAAATGATTGGTTGATTCCAAAGACATTATGGAGCTTTGTTATAAATATCTTTCTAGTTTTAGTACTTGCGAGTAAACATAACTGATTCTCATCTGGGTCATACGGTGTGTACGAGATTTTTTGAACGTAAATTTGTTCTAAAGATTCTAGAAGATCATGTGACCCCTTCCTTGTTTACGTAAAAACCGGTATATAAATTATGTTTTGGAGCGAACTATTTAGTAGAAGTTGGGCTGTTAGAATACTAAGTTGTGTGTCGTTTTGAGTTATTTTAAATTACCTTCCTGGAAATTATTTAATTTGTTTGGATCAAGAGGATTTATTTTGTTATTTATCTGGAAAACATTTTGTGCTCATTGAATTTCATAAGACCAGAACTGACTTCATCACGTGACATCATCTTCCATCTTGGATGCTTCACTAAGAGTCGAACTTCGAATTATTACATTTTATTACCAGGACTTTTGCAATTTCACTAGTGGATTATATTTTGAGTTATTTTTGGATTAATTTTGGGAATTGATTCTTAAAACCGTAAGTTTATTTTTCTTTTCTGGAAAATATTTGTGCTCAAAAAATTTTTTATTAAGTTTTTACAAGCTTGTTATTTTCACTCTTTCTATGTTACTGTTTATTCGAGCCTAAGCACGTAACAACAATCACTCAATTTGGTTACCTGAGACGTAAAATGTTTACATACGTACATTAATACACATATCAACGTAATGTACAAAACGTATGTATGTATGTATGTATGTATGTATGTATGTATGTATGTATGTATGTATGTATGTATGTATGTATGTATGTATGTATGTATGTATGTATTTTGTAAATGTATCTATCGGTTGCTCTTATAAAACTTATAATAACCTACACATTCTTATACACAAACACAATCGGCTCATTATAAATATAATTCACTCATAGATGTCAATGCCCATGTTATGCCCATGTGTTCAGTCGGTTACAGAGTAAAACCTCCTATCTACAAATTCAAACACCGAACCTTTCATATTTAAACTTTGACGACATGTTTGCTAGACTATTTTAGTAAACTAATGTTCAGTCTAAAGTCTGCACGAGAAATATATCCGACAGTTTGTTTATTATAGTTGTGTTTAATAACTGTCTTGTTAATTTGAATTCAGAAATGTGATTACATAGACCATGACAATTGTCAAATTGTATTTCTCGAGGCGCTGTCGATAAGGTCTTTATCGTGTATGCGATATCGGAACTAAATGTACATGTCTGTATCATATGTGATTGAAGATCAAATAAACATCTGTTTGTTTCTAGCTATTATACATTATAAATGACAAAGAAATTCAGGTGAAAATGAATACTAGATACGGTTTTAAAGGAAAGTCTTGTACTGTACGTGGTGACGCTTGTTTGCCATTAGGCAGAACTTTATCAGTTAACACAAAGCACACATTAAATACTTTTAGTACAGTATTAGTATGCAAAAGATAGAGTCGTTGTATGTTAATCATTGTAATGATGCGTTAATTGGACAGATGTGCATATAATTGGTGGAAACAAAAGCTTTGTACGCATGGGCTTTTTTTGGTGCGGAAAGGGACAGTCATCTCCCCCGGATTATCTTTTTAATAATCCATTGTGCAGTATATAAATATATGCGTCATGTATTTAGTTTGGCGCTTGCGTTTGAGAAGGTCTTCTTTGAATCATTTATCTTGTATCATGGTATCCAACCTTTTCGTGTAGGGGCCACATTGCAATTATTTTTTCATTTACTGGGCAATCTATAAAGTTGTTCACTATCAGTCAGCACGAATTACGAAAGGTTGGCAGACCGGATAGAATACTTTGGCGGTCCGGATAGAATACTTTAGCGGTCCGTACACTGAGAACCAGCTTCTTCCAAGACCAAGTTTCCTTTTCTTCCTAACCCCATACTTTATTATGTTATGTTTCTGAAATTTGGGGTCACAAATATGTTTTAGTGAAGCGTTATAAAGCAGCTAGCTTCTGAAGACAATATCTATGTGTCTCACTTAACTTAAATAATGATGTTGCTTTTTGGGAATGTGACAGACCACGTTTGTGTGTCACATATTACTCTAAGTGTTTTAAATATCGGTGTACATTATTAAACGTAGATAGGTACAGATACCCAGTGGAATGCTGCAAAGTCCTAAATTCATTAGATGATACTGGTCGTGTTACATAGACATCGCATGTGAGACGTTTATTATTTATAAATATTTTTGGCTCTGTATGGAGATCACAAGATGTTGGAAATGTCAATTTTTTTGGGTAACAGCATTTTCTCAGAGACTGAAGAGATGGGTATGGGTCAAACTTGGAAGGATAATATCACACATTCATCGTAATGCAGGTATTCCCACTGGGGCATCATTACACAGACATGTTAACTTGTTTACACCCATCTCACCCTACCGCCAATCTTTAATTTTTCCAGCCATGAGGGCGAGATAATAAAATACTAAATGCTGCTATGGGGCATCCGCTTATACCTAGTCTTTCGGTTTTATGCTGTTGTTTCATATCGCTTTAGATTACTCTTGAAAAAACAATCTTTTAATGTGAATTTAATTTCAATTGTGTTCTTTTGACGTTTGATGCTTAGGAAAGACCCAATTTCAAGGATCCATGCGAAAGTTGCTAGTTAATCTTGTTTAGACTTGTTCCGTTATTTCATAAATAGATTGAAGTCTAAAGACGCTTATTAAAACCTTTTTTTTATTCATTATACAGTTAGTTCTTCTTGTCTTTGCTTAGACTGGCGTTAAATGACGATTCCACAGGTACACCTGAAATCCGATTTGTAGGATTTCAGAAAGTTTCTTTTCTTGATCGTGACAAGTGCATTTATTTTCTAATTTCTTTATATATTTATTTTTTTTTTCTTCCATCGCTAAACCCATTGATCGTGAACAACGTGTGTGGAGTGGAGGTATTATCAATTATTTCTTTCTCAGTGTTTTTTTTTTTTTTTTGTCAAACATTTGCGCTTAATACTCACATGGTACGTCCATTCTGTTACGTAGATTCTGCTACCGTCTTTTCGGTTGCGTATGATCTCAAGAAACTGTACTGGATAGTGCATGATCTCAAGATCTGCCATTTTGTTTTCATTGAATCTGCATATGTATTGCTCCTGAACTGACATATCACCAAATCAGAATGTCCTAACCTTCTTTTTGGCTGGTATTGGCGTCACGCAGTAATAAAGTGTTGCTTTTTTCTAACGTAGTTAGCAACGCGCCTCTCGTCGGCATTTTTGTCAAAGAATGTTCACGATGCATCGATACTAGCAGTTTATGCTCATTTATCTGTCTTGTCGGTGTTCTGTAACTTCATTCATTAGTCTGGAGTTCTTGCGATTTCTTTTGTCCAACGTTTTATTTGCTGTTTGTTTGAGACGGATTATAATACACGAATAGCTTTGTTACGATTTATGTGATCACATATATAAATTGTCACTTTGAGAGTTTTTTTGGAAGCGTGAAAGGTACAATGAGTCTAAACATATTCTTGATTTTTGTCTCACCTGTTTTATTGCATGCCTTCCCAAAGACGTCCTTCTTGATGGTCTAGTGATTAAAGCGTCCGCCTTGGATGCAAAAGGTCGCGGGTTCGAACCCCGGGCTAGTCATACCAAAGAATTAAAAATGGTACTAGCACCTGCCTCGCTAGGCGCTCAGCACTTGGAGGTTAGTGATAGGACAGGCCGGCCTGGTGTCACTGTCAGAGTAATGTGACTGGATGGGACATCATGCTATATGTCTGAAGCATGATGTCCAAGTGCTAGACAATACTATAAACTAGCACACCGCATACATTGTAGCATAATACTGAAAACTGTTAAAGCGGCGTTAAAAATTCAAATCACATAAAAACACACACACACACACACACACACTCCTTTTAATTTGGAGGCATCCTATGGTAATATTGCAGTCGGCTCACTTCTAAAAACAAGTCTGCCTTTTACTAAATTAAAACGTCCTCCTAAGATAACAACAGTGCATCGCACTACTTTTCAGAAATCTTGTTTCTAAATTTTGGAAGTCACGGAAGCTAATTTAAAATGAATATCCCACGCTTCCTATGTCACCTCCAGTCTTTAAAATTGGTATTTAGGATGCACATCGTACAGACATAAATTGAACACTGAAGACTGCTTATCGGGTGATGGTTTTAACTTCAAATTCACAACAGTTAAATTTTGCTGAGTGTAATAAAATATATAAGCTATTGACTGGCATCGTAGTTGTTCTTCCTATGTTTTATCAAAATCCTAGAGAAAAATAAAAGATTAATGCGATTTTATTAATTGCAGCTGTCCCGTTAATGTAGGTTACAGTGTTCGGGCTAGATGAGTGCTTACCTTTAATGATTACCTTCTGATCTGTTCATGTATACCTAATTATGCAATTTGCTATCGTGGATGCACATGTACTTAAAACTCCATAATTATTCACCCTTGGGGAGCTAATTGAGCTAAATTTCTTCATTCAAAGTAAAATTATTGTACAAGATACCAACTGAGAAATAAATTATAGTTTTATATTTATCCAAGCACATTAATATACTTTTTGATGAATTAAAATTGTTTTCATGTATGTATGTATGTATGTATGTATGTATGTATGTATGTATGTATGTATGTATGTATGTATGTGCTAATACGTGAATATTTTCATTATCAATCCACTCTTACGCAGGCGTTACGATACTTTTCTTAATGTCAGTGAGTATGAAACGCAATGTACAACATTTTGAACAAACAGCTGCCATCAAACATTCAATTCTTGCTCTTGTTTGCGGATTCATCAGGCAGACGTCGGAAAGTGACATCAGACCACACCCAGAGCTAACTCGATAAGCGGAGAAGATGAGAGGGAAAATCATGCTGCGCATGCGACAATGACTATCAACTAAAATAGAAGAAACAGAATCCTGGCCCATCGTGTGCGATAGCTGACCGCAAGACCCACCTACCAACCCGTCGAAATTAATTAAAAAGGTACTGTAGATAAATCCAGTAAACAATTAATAACAGCGACCGGCTCAGACTCTGTAAAGGGAATTGGTGGTCCTTGTGAAGCAATACAGTCCAGCTTCAACACCAGATTACTGACCATGCTCTGGACGTGCTGTGCGGGACGTCTTTAGACTATACTAAAAGGTCGAGCAACCATCAAATTGCCTGGTTAAAAGTAAAGAGATTCCATTTTGGCTTGGAATCTAGATTCTATATCACCAAGTTACTAATTTGATCCTTTCTTCACCGTTCCAAATTTACAACGTTGACTTGCCTAATATAGACTGACCCAATTTTTATATAAGTCGCTTAGACCCATCAGTAATTTCAATGTGTAGGATAGCCAATATGTACACTAATTACTAGAAATTTTAGAAGTTAGCAAACTAGGAAAATTTTAAGCTTGATTTATTTGATGCAATTACAATAATGGCTCATAGCCTCATACACTATCAGCTATATTTCTGCCACTAGCACAATTGGATTTGATTTGATTTAAAGTTAGGACCTTGCCTTTTAGAGCGGTAAAGTGTTGAGAAACCAATTGATAATTCCAGTTCTGATTTGAAGTTTGGAAACTTTGGCTTTCGGACCATAACCACGCTAAGTTAAATCCGATGTGATTGGTAGTTGGAAACTTCGGCTGTATTTCTGGCCTATTCTTTCACTTACGTAAAGTCTAATTCGATTGATAGTTGAATCCTTAGGTTTACTGTCCTGTTCTTATTAACTTATTTAGGGCAGCTATAAGACCTCGAAAGGATTGGTATCTGTTCGAACTGGTGCTTTGGAATAAAAACTGTATAGAAAACGTACTCCTATTAAATTTGTGGAACTATAATTGTCTGGTATGGGATTCTTTTTCTCCCAACTATTTCTTTCTGGGTGCCTTCCTGCCTTGCCGCTGTGAGATATGTTATCAAGTGCGACATTCGCACAAGTAACACAGTGGCTGTGATGGCACCATTCAGCACGGCACAGACTAACAATCCCGACTCTCTGGAATTAACTAGTCGCAAAAGCACCTGGTGCGCAAGCGACTTAAATCTATTTCAGTCAGTCTTGTTTTCAGCTAATATTGCCTTCAAAGGCAGGACTAACCCGTTTTGCATTGTTAGGTTAAAATGCTTTTGAAAAATAATACATACTCATGATTAGTGTCACAGCCTATTCAATTATTTAATTCAAATGACGTTACATATACCCTCTATTTATATAAACTTGCCGTTTTTCCTAATTACTTTCTAACCCACGTTTTCCAAATTGATCCTGGCATTGCTTTTCTGCAAAATACTCTTAAGTAGATATTCTTCTATAATTGCAGCTACGTTACCTCGAACACGTGACAAAATGGCATGGATTTTAGGTCAGATTCCAACTGTTAATTAGCATAAAACGATCCATTAGTTGCTATTAGTTACGCAATTATTATTTATGTTTAGTCTCAGAGTTGACAATCTTCGTAAATTGTTTCAAAATATGTTACAGTGAGATATTATATTACAAATTAAAAGTAAAAACCTATTTTACAGTGATTGATATGAAAGTTTAAATTGTATGCGATATATGTGATATTTAGTTTAACTGTTAATTGCTTATTTGCCCTACCCAACATGCGACTCCCTGATGGGTAATATTTTTTCAGAACTTTGGTTTCCGAAAGTGTATATGTCAGACCATATAGAGAAAGACACAGTGAAACCATTATATGCCTTTCAAAATGAAATATAAGCTTTGTAATTGATGATAATATTTGTATGAGTTGTGTTATTTTTCCGAGCCACACACCATCATAAACTACTGGGTTTATCTGAGAGTTATCATGTTCAATTATGTTGCATGGGTCTTTATCTTTAGGGTTGGTCAATATGAATTTCTCAAAAATAATTACTGTCAGCTTTGTAAAGCAGATCGGTACTGACTAATTCTGACATGTGCCAATCTGAATTAGATCCAGGGCATTAGTGTTACATGAATGTACATTCTTCTCAGTCGGTAATCATCACTGATTTCACAAACTGCAAAGAAGAAATCGATCTCAAGCACATTAAATTTTTCTCTTGCTGCCGTAATTTTGCAAAATAATTCCATTTTGCGGCATGTAAATGCTCAAGAGAAACAATGGGACCAGGCTTTGTCATGATTGGGCTCTACTAACCTAATTTATATTTCGATACATTTGGTATTATTTTATGTTAAAGTCCATAATTTGTGTTTCTTCTACAGATTTCCCGATGCATCTGAAACAGAAATGGAAATATATTAAATAACTACTGAACAAAAGAACACTAGCTATATTGCTTGCTTATGTTCGATCTAATTTAGATCTTTAAATATATTTATCTGACATTTTCCACATACCTGCTCCACCCCAACACACATCCGGCGCAATTGGGAAGTTGTGTAATTAGAAGAAGAAGAAGCACTGAACTGATTTTTTTTCATGATATGTTCTTTTAAATGCTATGTAATAAGTCGTGTCTAAACATTGTTGTGAAGGCTATCATAATTTTGGTATTTTGTTTTTACTCGAAACTGTTATATTTCTAGCATTACAAGTTAAAATAAAATAGCAATAATGAACGGATGCGTTCTGCGGGTATATGTTGACGTAATCGATATCTAAACGTTTTGGAGTCAAACTAACTGAACTCCAAAGAACATTTCAAATAAACCCGGGTTATAATGTTTGCATTTCATTGTTAGTCTAGCAAATGATCAAAAGCAAATCAATAGTCAATATGTATAGGTATGCACGTTTATCTATAAAGTCATGGCAAACATCAATTTCCTATCCTTCTTACATAGAAATACGATTTGTTTTTTCTCTCCCCAAGATAAGTCCCAAAGCGCTATTGAAATAAAACCGGTTTTTAAATTGTATTTCCGACTATCACAGACTTTGTCTCCAAGCTTTAAACATTGACTTGTTTTCCTTCTGCATTTAGTTTTCTTCCAAGCACTGTATAATAGCCCACGATTAATTACAATTTTATTTTTTACAATATCATAATGGTTGTATTAAATTTACGCCAGAAATTTTCAAAAGGCAAACGATCTCGTGGCTAGGAAGTTTTTAATGACGTTCCTAGGCTTACTTTCGTCACTGTTTATTCTATATTTATATGGTATCATTATGTTTACAAACAGAACTCAATTTATCTAACAATTCTGAATGTTACGGAGACTTTTCGTAATGCCACTGACAAAGTCAATCATTTTTTTTTCTAGTCATTTAACTGTCACGTCTTATTGTTCCTAACCCTATTTATAGATCAGAATTAGCAATCAATTATATATCGCGAATTTATTCTGAGCAAATACATCAACTGATATGTTCCCATCAATTTATGCCATCTAGATTTTCATGATAAACATTTATACCAGTGTCAATATCGATTATTTATATAGTTACATCTGTCTGTTATGGGTTTTATTATCAAATAATGTAAATTCCTTGAAGATCGTAGTTTAAAATATTACAAATATTAAAAATCCTAAAATATTATCTAATGAACATTAGAATTAGTGAAGACAGTAATTAAATATGATTGATGATTTTTGTAGAAAAAACAACAAATCATGATTACAACATTTTTCATGAATTTAATGCATTTGCTGACTGTGCAACTTTAGAAAGAGGCTATTTGTGTCCACCCCAAGTAACACTCTTGAATTAGCACAAAATTATGACTGTATTGATGTCCACCCAAAGCAGTAAATGTGAAGTAAATGCACGCTGACAGATAGTAATGGTCAACATGCATTTACTTCACATTTACTGCTTTGGATGGACATCAACACAGTCATAATTTTGTGCTAAATTCAGATATTCTAAATATATTTAATTCTGAAATAAATATAAAAAGACAGAGAAAAACAGATCATACGTTTAGATTGTAGACACCGCGATTGCATCTATAAAAGAAACTAAAACGGGTTTAGAATCAGGATATTATTATTGATGTTACATTTTCGTAACAATTATGCCCTTCAAATAACCGTTTTCTAATAATAAATCCGTTATAAACTCAGTCAAACGGGAAGAAAGGTTGACAGCCTACTTCAATATGCTTTAAAATTTGCTCTATTGTATCAGATTACATGTTTTGTAATTAATTGTAATTAAAATTGAATAAGTTTAATTGATCATCAGTGATAAATATAACAATTGTAAAAGTCTTTCTGTCATGTCAAATGCGCAATTTTCGCTAAGTGAGACACATACATACATACATACATACATACATACATACATACATACATACATACATACATACATACATACATACATACATACATACATACGTGTGTGTGTGTGTGTGTGTGTGTGTGTGTGTGTGTGTGTGTGTTTAAAGAGATAAAGCTCTTGCTCCTGGCAATGCTTTGCCAGCTTTACTAATATTCCATATGTATTGAAAGAAATTTACGTTTGTTTGCTATTGTGTATTTTATAAACCTTGATATGTGTTCCAGTTTTCTTGGCGCATTAAATATTTATGAATTATTTTGAAAGCTTTATTTGTATGTCCTCATAAACAAGAAATAGACAGTGGTCAGAAGAATTAATTTTGGGGGTTATTTGCCACCTTTTGTTCATGCGTGTCATGTTAAGACAGATGAAGTAATGTTAGAGTTGTCTATATTAAAACGTTTAGGAAACATTTTAAGCTTTCAACGGACAGATATAGTATATCTGTGGCAGGTATTTGATTTATATATTTTCTCCTGTTGCTGACTTTTTATTTCTGGTCTCTTTTAGTGTTTTGGATCCTTGCTAATGTTTTGTAGTTTAGCTTTGCATCTTTGTTCCTATAATATCGAACAAATAGTACAAAGACCACTTCTCCACTAGAATGAAAACATATAGGCTCGAAATTAGTCACGATATCAGTTTAGTTTAAAATGCTCAGAAATATCATCATTATCATCATCTTCATCACCATTATCATCATCAGTAGTAGTAGTTTATCGGTGTTTGATTTATCTCACAAAATCTCTTCAAAATATATACACATGAAGATACTGTATACTCATAAGGCATGGACAGAATAATGCTGACACATGTATTTAAAAATGGTAATAAATTATAATCATATAAGCGTTATCTCTTGTAGTGTCACGGTATGCCTTGAATTCGTTCAATATTATATGACTTCACTTGCTGAGGAGTTGAGGACATTTACTGTATAGACCTGCCTATAAGTCGAGTACAATAGCAAACAACATCGACCCTGGTCTTCTGGCGCATTTCGAGAAGGCATTTTAATTTTACGAGAATAACTTTAGTATCTGCCTATTGCAAAATGTGACGATACAAGTCACTTTGATCATATATACTCCTAATACCGCTGAAGTAGGATTAATCATTATCAGAATTTTACATTATGCTATGGAACAATTAGTATAGTGTCAAAGACGCATTACAAATTATGAAGTAACTTTGCTCTGCCTTTGGTAATTTTACTTGTAGAGATGCTTACAGCACAGCGTATGAGAAAGACAAAATTAACACAGTCATTCTTAAAATACTAATTATGGACTGGTTTAATTCCTGCCTGAATCAATCCCTTTAAATTGCCAGTGGTCACTTCACTATAGAAGAGTGACACAGTCATCAAATATCGCAGCAAGATTGACGTCACATTAAAGCAATCAGGAGTATTTGTTTAAATAAAAATCAAAAGTTTTTCGATTCGTTTGATTGGAACAATATTAGTAAATATTAGTCATACTAATGATTGTAGTGACAAAACTGAACATATAATCACTTCGCATTTGATGTGAATAGCATTAAGGGATTTTTACAGGCTTCAGTAAACACCGTAACTTTCTGAGTACGGTCATACATTACCGCCCTGTAATTTTCCACTACTTATTGATTTCATTCCCAGAGACTATAAACAGTAATGTTATCGAACTATCGCCTAGACAAAATAGATCAATGGATAGAATAAACACAGATTTATTAAACGCAGATGAAAACACTTTGCGCACAATGCAAGAACTATATAAACTCACAGACTATACAAAGTTCCAGAAATGACATCTTTTATCTATTTATTAAAGCACCCAACAAAATCAAAATGAAAAACAGATTTCAGCGGTGTAAAGCATTTCGAAATCTATACGATAATTGTTACACAGCCGTCTCTTTTATTGATATGCTAGTATCTGCATTTACTGAGATTACCATAACATATTCCTTAACCAATTTCCAACATAAGCCAACAAAAACAAAAACAAAACTACGGAAATGACATCTAGGATAAAACGTCATCCATCAAAACTTCTTCTTTATCAACAGGAGTTTTAAAATTCTCCACCCACATACACACATCTGTTTGAAATAGCTAATGTTTTATGGCGACTGTTGAATGTGGACATGATCAATGAAACAAAACCAGGTCAGTATATAGAGACCCAGGTTCCCTAGGCAGTTAACAGAGACGGGGTCCCTTATTTTGTAATTTAGCACAAAAAACTCGTGTCCTCAATGAGTACCATTTCGTCCCGTGGCCGGGGCCCTTTCTGAGGTTGGACCTAGGCAGCTGTCTAGTTTGTCTAGACAGAAGTTCACCGCTGACCATGTCCAGCCGTTAAGAAAGAAAGCAATGTAAATTTGGATTCCCGACGAAAAAAGGTAACAATTACAGATATGAAAAAGGGACATCAATAATGCATCAGCAATGATTTGTAGCTTAAATATGAAATCTATTATTTTAGATAGGAGATGAAGTGGTGTGTCAAATAAAATTCATTGCATCATATCTACATTCATGATACATTCTCTTTGCTTCACCAGTCATCCTATGCTTTATAAGTGACATAGATGTGAACCGAGACAAGATTTAAGACAAATAAATTAAGAATATACCTGTAACTCATAAACAACCCATTAATGACTCATTATGGGATACTCTCGCTCAGTCCAAAGATACGTATCGCATACCATTTACAAAGAAGAGGTGATCATCAAGTCAATACACTAAATATAATACGATGTTTTTTGAACATGTAGATGCACAACATATATAAGAATTTAAATCCATCTTTCTTTTCCTAATACTCCCATAAAATTAAATCCTAAATTTTGTCTTAACATTAAATATTACACAAAGTTAAGATTTAGTATTTATTCATGCGTCTAAATTCTGGTGAAAACCTGTACCTTAACTCTTATATATAAAAAAAAAATGTGAAACTCATTCTTAATCTCTTAGAAACAAAATGTCTAATTCATTTTCAGTCTCCTAGCAACCAAATATGAAACTTATTATTAATGTCTTATAAACAAACTGAAAATCATTGTCCGTCTTTTAAAAACAAAGTGTGAAATTCTTTGTCAGTTTCTTATAAACAAATGTGAAACTCAAAGTTAATGTTGTTTAAGCTAAATGTGAAACTTGTTGTAACTCTGTTTACTATCACACATATAGTCCATATTCCAAAAGTCCTTCAAAATTCAGACACCTTTGTACAAGAATGTTAATAAGTATCCGACTGCCTTATAAGGTATACTGACGTCTATTGTCATGTACTATTACTAATATACATGTTTGACATTCCACGAAATATGTATATATTCTATAATTTCTGCAGGGGTTATACCAATCTAGATTGTAAAATAAATATATATGGAAAGATATCCTCCAGTTCATTTACAGACCTCAGTGTATATCTGCAATCTGTGTATCTGCGATCATAACTTATTTGCAGAGTATTTGCCGGTCATAATTCACACGCAGATTATTGGCCGGTCATAAGTCACACGCACAGTAATGGACGGCCATACGTTACACGCACAGTAAGGCACGGCCATAAGTTACACGCACAGTAAGGCACGGCCATATGTTACACGCACAGTAAGGCACGGTCATAAGTTATCTAAGTATATATTTTACCATGATCGTAAGTCTTCTACAGCACATAACATTAAAAAGTCGTCAGAAACAAATAACATTAAACAGTCGTCAGAAACAAATAACATTAAAAAGTCGTCAGAAATAAATAACATTTCAAAGTCTTCAGAATCAAATATCATTTCAAAGTCTTTAGCATAAAAATAACAACTCAAAATATTTAATGCCCAAAGAGTCATTTTTTTGAATGTCTAAAACCTCTCTGTTATGTTTTAAATATGGTTTGATTCAAAGATACGTTGAATTTGATTATAAAACATATTTTTCTAAATCCTAAACCAGGTTTATTTTAAATATGTTTAAATTCAAAGATACGTTGAATTTGATTATAAAACATATTTTTCTAAATCCTAAACCAGGTTTATTTTAAATATGTTTAAATTCAAAGATACGTTGAATTTGATTATAAAACGTATTTTCCTAAATCCTAGACCAGGTTTATTTTAAAAATGTTTTGATTCAAAGATACATTGAATTTGATTATAAAACGTATTTTCCTAAATCCTATATATATATATATATATATATATATATATATATATATATATATATATATATATATATATATATATATATATATATATATATATATATATATATATATATATATATATATATATATATATATAATGCAATACAATGGCTTTCTTTGAATTTAGCATGTCTTGAATGTTACGTCCAAGACGGTTTTGTAAAACAAACATTTGTATTTGCAGTCAACAGTCTGTATACTGAAGAGAAATGCCGCTGAAATAATTACTTTATGACAGATTGAAATAAAACTCCACACTAGACATAACTGTGGGCTGAGATGCAAAGATGTTGACATTTAAGTATGAAATTTAAACAGTACTCATATTTGTATTTGTATTTTGATTTGATTTGCCATTTATGGTGATAGAGACTTCACAAACGACGAAATGTTTTCAGAATTATAAATGTTGTATGCATAGCCACCCCACTCCCCACCCCCAAAAGCCCCAACCAAGTCAACCTTGATATCAATGATTCAAAGTAAAAAAAATACCTCAGTTGGGGGTCATTTCAAAGGAAGAAGCAGTTAAAGAGAATTACTGATATCCGTCATAATGTTATTTTAAACTAAAACATTATATCTGACGGTAGCCTTAATACAATTTGATGATATCACCCGCGTTCAATTCATGCATAATATTGGCCATATTCTTCTTTGATGGATTTCATAAGTTGCTAAATAAGTTCGAAGGCTTTTGGAAACATTTAACTCAACTTATTTAGAAAACACGTCATTACTTCATTTTATTGTCTGTTCGAAAGCTGTATATTCCATTTGTTAACTTTATAGATGTCTAACATTAGGTCCTGGTAACTTGATTATATATTCTTCAATAATATCCTATGTATTATTTATATTAAATAGCTCCAACATATTCTTTAATCTTAACACACCTAATTTTAATAAAAGGCTATGTTAAAGATATGCGCACCTGAGGAAGGGGAGATTTTCGATATAACATACTAAATGACATAGGATTAACTCTATTTTTTTCTGACAGCATGTATATACATGGAATTTAAAATATACCTTTGTCTTCTTTCGTTAAAGTAGATTTAGCTATTTGTATTTATCACTGATATATTTTTTATATTTAGAGGAAATTACTGTTATATGTACTGTGTTACGTTACAGTAATATTCAAATGAACAATATACAGTTTTATATGTTTTAATTATTATTATTATTATTATTATTATTATTATTATTATTATTATTATTATTATTATTATTATTATTCAGTTGTAAGTCTGTCTGTTCCTGTTATGGAACAAATTAGATCGACTCAATAAATCAGTTAAGATACACAAAACACATTCAGTCGGTGAACTATTACATTGCATTATAAATTGAAGAAATGCAAAACTTGTCATTTAAGGATCAATAATCCCTTTGACATTGTCGTCTTTGATCAGTCAATCCCTTTATTTAACTAATGGATAGATAAACCGACCAGCATGACTATAAACAGTAATTATCCTGAAATTCCTCAGGTCTAATAAACATTCACCACATTATTAATGTCAAAGACTGCTACTGTTTCTTTGACTGAACAACAAATGACTATCATATCGTGGAATTCAATATATCATTACCGCGTCTATGATGTGAAAAGCTAATATGGTTATTACAGTCTATAGACCATCTCCAAACATCCTTAGTACGGAAACAAACTGCCGCCTTGTAATTTTATTCAGTTATTTGCCTTTGTTCTCGGTTATTATAAATAAATATATCATTTAGCTGTTGGTCAAAAAACACAAAACAAGTCATAGTGACATCCCAATGATGGAATAGGGTAATCCAGTTCCGATTATATATTACTTACGTCTCAAGTATGCTAAAAAAGAAAAGATTGATTCCCTATAAACATTCATTTGGGACAGCTATAAATTTCGAGATCGATTAAATCTCACGCGATACTTTCATCTTAGATCAATAATTGTATATATGTGTGCACTAATTACATTTGACAAAGTATATTTCCTAGGGTTCGATCCCCGGCCGAGTCATACCAAAGACTTACACATTTGGCACTAATAACTGTCTCGCTTGGCGCTCAGCATTAAGAGGTTAGTGTTAGGACTGGTCTGCCTAGTGTCAGGATAATGTGAACGGTTGGAAGATCATGCTACATGTCTGCGGCATGATGCCACAGTGCTGGACATCACTATAAACTGCCTCACTGCAGTCATAGTAGCGATTTGACTGAATTGTTTTTAAAGCTACGTTAAAAATCATAATCACACACACACACACACACACACACACACACACACACACACACACACACATTTCTAAGCAGAATACGTACGTTACTTTTGTTCATAATGATACAGAGGCGTAGCGATGATATTTTGCGCCCGGGGACGAACTATAAAATTGGCGCACCAGCGATCTTGTGACCGATTTATTACCCTTGTTTACTTATTATAATGTAACGTTGCAAGCCTCATTTTGGCGCCCCTGTACCTTGGCGCCCAGGGACATATGTACCCCCCTGCCCCCCCCCCCCCCCCCAGATACGCCTCTGTAATGATACATAGATAAATAAACCCAAGTTAAAATCCGCATGCTCCTAAATATGGTATTATTTCTGGGGTTAATAAAGGCTTGTTTTGAATTCCAAATCAGATTTCTTTATTAATCAAATTTCCGAAATACTCCAGTTACACAACACCCAGCTGAACATCATTTTATGATCGTCATGGGAACATCTAATTGCGACGGTTTTTAATGTGGAATTTGTTATTCAGGCTGTCCCCTTATACTAACAAATATGGTGTATGACAAGTTCGTTTCCTTTCGATACAGGCACTTAAACACGCCAAGTAATATAATGAATAACGCATGAGCAGGACATGAGAAGTGTAACATGTGAAATGATGATTTAGATTGTTCATATCACTTTTATCTGTGTTCGCATTAGAAAAACAAACTAAATTAGATGTCATTTCATCCAACTATCATTTTTAGGTGACCTTGATATGAACTCGAGACATGTTTGAAGTGTGTTGCATTCGCAGTTTAGTACTAGTCTATACCAAGCCCTTAAATAAATAGCTAAATTGACAACCTGACTTAATCAAGTAATATATCTCTATCCATTTAACTGGGGGATAAAATTGTACAGTCTAATAAGCACTTCACAAGACGCTACTAAATAAAATGCACTTATTATGATCCATATCCGCCTCGTCTTATTATACACAGAAACCAAATAATAATAAAAACTGGAGTGGTTCTGAAAATTGGTTAAGAAAGAAATCTGATGTGCAATTCAAAACAAACTTTCATTAACTTTCAATAAGGGGTGTATGTTGTAGACATGCATGAGTTAATTTATGCTCATTTTATTTTAAATTTCGTCAATCAGGTAATCAGGGATTAGCCGATAACAACTTTAGTCTGAATCTACCAAAAAGACATCTGCAAATTAAAACGACCCCAAAGCAACCCGAAGTCAGTTTGAAATAGTAAGCACGGCGTCTTCATGTTTCTCTTTTACATGCTCTTTGTTGAAGTACATTATGCAGCTGATATCGTTAATGGTATTTAAATCATTTTAAAAAAAAAATGGGGATTAAAACGAAGAACAAATTGTCATTCTCTAATGTCAACATTTTAAATTGAAACACGAATACTTTCAAAGAAATTCTGTCTGAGAGACGTATGCATGATTAAAAGAGTTGAATACTATGGTAGTGTTTTACTAGTTATGAGAACCTATTGGAATTATTTGATGAATATATTCAGTACGATAGACATAAAAAGGAATGTATTTTCATCATACATCTGTTTTATGAGTACAAAAGCTTTACTGATATCATTGTATTTTTAAAAGAAAATACGTCATTACCTATCAGGCGAACAAAACAAAAACCCAATGCAAATTTCATTATGCAGTGTTTTTGTATAAATAACATTTTAATAGATTTAAATGTACATTTCATTCACAGTGTTTTAGTATAATAAATATTTTAAACGATCCAAACGTACATTTCATTCGCAGTGTTTCAGTGTAAATCGCATTTGAAACGATCCAAACGTACATTTCATTCACGGTGTATATTATTTCATAAGTAACAACTTAGAAATATCAACTCATAACAATGTAGTCAAAAGCAAAGTGTCTACATGCATTTCCTTTAAATAATATAGTATTTTCCTTTTCGTAAAAATGGGACATAGGATAAATCTACGTCGGTGCGTTACAAATGTCGATACTATGTGCTTATATAAGGATTCAAATAACGTTTACAAATAATAAATACAATACTGAACGACGTTAGGAAAAAAATTATTTTAGACTGGTCCTGCCTTTGATATCATCCGGACCAAAATCTCTCATTCAGTTCTGTGCTGTTTAAATGGTGATACGTTAGCAATTAATTCTAATTATTCCTGTAAGAATCTGTATAAAGTCTATGAAAATATATCCAATTATAATTCTGAAAACTATTTGTACAAGGTTTTAATAATGCCATTCATCATCATCATTGGCGCCTTAGTCTCGGGATACCATGCGGATATATATATATATATATATATATATATATATATATATATATATATATATATATATATATATATATATATATATATATATATATATATATATATATATATATATATATATATACATATATATACATATACATATACATATATATATATAATATATATATATATAGATATCAACGGCATTTCTCGATGGTACCACATTACTTTCATGAATGTATACAATATCCTCTACAGCTTACATATTTTAAGATCTGTGTATCCTGATGTGGATGGTAGGGGGCGGACGGAGGATGAGAGTCGGAACAGAAATAGAAAAACATAAATAGGTCTATAATATGGAAATACATGTCTGAATAATACTCAAAATGGCAGATATATTTCAATAGTTGGTATGCAGAATGATGTACTTGAAAGTCCACACCATTTCTGCTGCTACTACTACTACCACCACTACTACTACTACATTTCCATTTGACGTGAAATCAAATTTGAAAATTGATGTATAAAAGATTGATTATTTTGAAATGTCTTTTGAATCTTCTGCTGTGTAATCAATTATGATTTTGAGCGAAATCATTTCAATTCACGGATGTTTACAACATATTCTGGAATTTTCGGCTACTTCTACTAATCTGTTTCAACTTATTTTTACTTCGCAAGGAAAATCGCTGCCTTGGTAGGTTTATATCAGTTAAAAGGAAAAACCAAATTGAAATGACATTAAACTGATGAAATAGTTCTCATTATAATGTACATTTAAAAAGGATTTGTGATGCTGACTTATTTGCATAATCTATATCAATCTTACTACGATCTAATCAATCTTCAAAATGAAACTAAATTGCTAAATTCAAGCATAACGTCTGGCTGTTCATATGATTTACGTTAAGTAAAGTCTTTACGTAAATATTACGTTAACATTACTTAGGTCTAATAGCTATTAAGAATGATATTCGACTTTGTAACTTCACTTTATTAGACATGTATTCATAATTGAAAATTAAGAAACAAATCGATCAAAACATTGTGATGAACTATCCTTTAAATCCATTGATATTCGGATAACTCTTGTGAAGTACGCATAAACACAACTGTTCTGGCATCTCAATGCCAGACTTAGTCTGATGGAGACAATCTATCATGACATCGTGTTCAGTCCCGGGTTACCCATTAGGCAGAGTAGGCAACTGCCTATGGGCCCCGCGACTTTTATGGGCCCCATAAGGGGCCCCCATGAGACCGTGACCGTGGGTCTGGGGCCCCAAAAGTTTGACTGCCTATGGGCCTCCACGGTGCTTAATCCGGCGCTGATCGTGTTGAAAATTATATGTTGTATCTATTGAGCATTCATTTCTTCACCGTTTCAACAATTTCTTGACAAAAAGCCATTCTGATTGTAAATAGTCTCTGCATTCATAAGACATTTTTTTTTATTTTATAAAGGATTTCCATTAATGTCGATAAGTCCAATTTGAAGACATGACTATTTGGGCCGTCTGATGAATACTTCATTGCAAACGTATACCATGACATACACTGTAAATAGGCATTGAATAGGTTGTTGTGTTTAAAAGTGTACTGAAAATATACATCTTACTTTATACAACCTACAGATGTCGAAAACATAATCTTGTGCATATGTGTGTGTGTGTGTGTGTGTGTGTGTGTGTGATTTTGACTTTTAACGAAGATATAACATGATAACTTCGTTCAACTGAATATACTTTTGTTTACAAGTTAATTAATTTGAACGATACTAAACAAAAAAAGTCACAATTCTTTTTTGCACTGTTTAAATGTCCCTCTTTGCTAGCGCTTAATTTAATAAACGTTTTTTCATCCATAATGTTGTTGAGTTAATTTTCTCCAGACAAATTTTTAAGCTGTTCAAAACTGGCTTACGATATATATATATATATATATATATATATATATATATATATATATATATATATATATATATATATATATATATATATATATATATATATATATATAAACATGCAATTTCCATAACAGGCTAACTTGAGAGTTCTTAGTTGAGAAATCAATACATTCTCCTGCCTACATAATGTTTTCGAGACCGATTGTGTCTGTATTTAATTTAGGTTGCATACTTACTTTTATAAACGAATACTGCCCCCCCCCCCCATAAATAAATAAATAAATAATTTAGAATATCTTTCAAACTGGCAAGATGGAATCACGAAGTGCCACAGGTATAACATCAGTAATGATGCAGATAAGTTTCCGTAATGATACACCATATTGAAAAAAATCTCGAATTCCCATAGTATTAGTCGGAAAATGTTACCTTATGGCTAATTGAACCCTGATTGGGGTGTACAGTTATTGGAGATCTGCGGCACAAGATTGTATTATTCACCTAACAAAAGTGTACCCATTCATTCATTTTTAATAATGAAGGTCGCCACGGGCTTTTTCTTAAGTGACCTGGTCCTGAACTCCTTATCATACTGACATAAAATGTGACGGGTCTTTTCTTTTTACTGTCAAGAACAAAATGTTTTTTTTGTACCAATCGTCCTCTAGAAATCGGTGACTCGACAGTACGTGCACCTTGTAAAGGGGCGGAATGCGTTTCAAGCTTCTTCGTTCACTTCACTACTGTTTAATGGGCGATTTGATGAGAAGGAACGCTAAGCTTTATCTTGGAAAAGGTATAATTATAGTTTGAAAATAATTCCTATCCAAGAATTTATTTTGAATCTCTTTAATTGACAAAATAAGTATGAATTAAATTAAATTAATTAAATTAATTGTTTGCTCTAGCTGGCAATGTTCATTTCATATAGTCCATATTTGTCCGATATAAGACATGTAGACAGTGATATGTCCTTTCAAAATACGAACAAGCGCAGAGAGTGAAGCAAAAAGGGAGATGAAATACGCTGAAACTCTGAAGACTAGAATGTAAAATCATTTTACTCAAAATGAAACAAGCAAAATGGGTTGCCGTTTAACCAAAGCTATTTTAAAGATAAAATAACAATCAGTTATATATAACAAAGAGATGACACCTTTTAATGCTAGCGAAGAACAAAACGAATCAAATGTATGGATTAATTTATTTCGTATTTTAATACTGTTATATCTCTATGGTTTTAAACTATATAACAGCGAGAAGCGAACCCAACAAGAGCAGTAATGCAAACAAAAACATTTCATTCTCTAAAGAAATAAGAGTAAAAGAGAAGAGGAACTTGTGAATTAAATCCCCAAATAATCCTAAACATTATATCACACGTCAAACAACTAGTATTCCAAGTGATTTCCATTATCGAAAGTACTGATGTCTAATAGTCTTGAGTAGGTTGATGTACCAACAGTCTTGGTGTATCACAATGATATAATTTCAGTCTTTGAAAGAATTCCGATAATTCCAAAATCGTGTTTTGTCTAAGTATTCAGCGAGTGCTTTGTGATTCCAATTAACAATTTTAAAATGATTCCTGTCAAATAATCTATAAACACAACTGAAAATAATTCCATAGACTAATCGAAAGATAGGAATTGATAATTTCGTGTACCACTACCTAGCATTGAAACCCAAGACACAACAAAATGACCAGGATAATGGTAACAATTTCTCTTCTCAACATTCGAAGCTTGTAAAAAAAAAGGCTAGACATTGAATTAGAACACCACCAAACAACTTATTTATAACTTACAACCATTATAAAATGTGTGAAAAACAGCGTATGTGAAACCTCTGTCCTCAGTCAGCGTGAAATGGCAGACATAAAATACAAATTGAATATACATAACAACAACTGATATCTTCGGATTTCTAAAGTAAAAACTGATTTCTAAATCGGTGTTTTCAAAGGAAAACTTTGCAATGTTTCAGAGGAAATATTAAAAAGAGGTAGATAATACTTGGTGATATTGTTGGTTTAACAACTAACTAACTATAGAACACGAATAGCACATGTTTGTATCTCCAAAACATGTCTGCTACTATATTTCATGTCCAGTTGTTTAAGCTAATTAACTTGGAATACGTTTAAGCTAATGTTGTAGCACAGGTTTTACGTGTACGTCGTCTGCATTGATGATGTCCTTTATAAACCTTCAAGCTGTCTTTCATATGTTTTCAAGTCGCATTTATGTACTTATTCTGCTAGTAAATAACATTCACTGAAACGCTTTGTTACAAACTAGATACGCACACCATCATGTACATATATTTTGCTGTATGCTTATCACATCATCTTCTTATTATAATATGTAGATTCTTTTCATTTCAGAATCATGACTCCTTCAACCATGTTTCGGTTATTAAAGCAGTTAAAGAAATGGATAAGTACATTTTTTATAAACGATTGGGATTTATCGAAGGTACAGAACAAATCCACTTATCTTGGAACATTATCTAAGTACGACAAACACATGTGTGAAGTGTCGAAGTTTGAAAAAGCAATAAACCTAAACGTTGAATGCATTGAGCATTAAGATTTTATCACATTTAAACCAGCGAAGTTTTTGTGAAGGGTCACTTCAACCTATCCCCTTCATCTTCTTCCATGTCAGTGCCATACTTCAAAGGGACAGCATTCCGACTCAATGCAATCGACCGGGGTATCCTAACACGGTCTTGAGAAAGCAATATGTGGAACTAACGATCCATAACCACTTGATAGGAATCCATGTCAAATAGTCATTCATCAAAAGGAAACGTTATATAACGTAGTTCAGAGATTCTAGACTGACGAAAGAAATGGTTATTGTAGGAATGTTTTCGAAAACACTACTTAAGACTGCTCAGGATAACATTAAGACGTATATATTGGAAGTAATGTGAATTTAAAGTGACAACCTAGGTCGATATTCTTTAGTCTGAACTTTTCTGAGAGAGAGAGAGAGAGAGAGAGAGAGAGAGAGAGAGAGAGAGAGAGAGAGAGAGAGAGAGAGAGAGAGAGAGAGAGAGAATGCAATTTATCTATTCAATTTCATGTCAATCTGTTGATGTTAGAGTTGCTATGCAATTTACTTTTTAATTTTACAGCTATTAGTTCATTGGTAAAATTGATTGATGGCGATCCAAATGTTCCTGTGTAGGATTTTATAGGGTTATATGAAACAAATTCGTTTGTAAGGACAATACCGATTATTGTCCGTGAAATATATTTTCCAATTTATATTTGATGTTGTAATGTTTAAATAATGTTGTAGGTTAGAGATTGCTGTGAGTTAGAATTTGTGATTTGTATGCAAAAATAATCGAACATGTAGATAATTATCGTTAACTCATGATAATCAGTATCGTCCTAACAAAGAAATTTATTTTATATTTATTCATATAACCCTATAAATCTTGCACACAAGAACATATGGATCGCATGCAATCAATTCTGCTCGTAAACTAAAAACTGTAAAAACCCTGACATCAGCACATTTTCATGAAATTGAATAAACGCTACGTAATATGCAACCTAGTCATGTCAAACAAATTTGCACATAGCATTCAATAAAAAAAATCCAACAGAATACAATAAAATTGCGTACCTTTATGGTGTTAACTTTAGAATTTGTGCATCCATCACTAAACCCCGTCTTTCTTATAAGATCTGCACCTGGTCTTTCCCTTGTTTAACGAGGAAAGCACTATTCTTTTCTTAGGCTTTCTTCTGAGCCAGCCTTCTCTCTCTCAGAAAATGTCAGACTAAACAACTTTGAACTCCACCAGTGAGATCCTTAGGGATTTATGATCTGCCTGTCCCAAGTCAGGGTAAAGGAGGAGGGTTGAGCGTGGGGTTAGCACCCCCACCCCGTAAAAAGAACGACGCTACAGAAACGTCAACAACAGAAGAAACAGAAAACTTTATCCTGGGAGAGGAAGGGTCTTCATCACGAAGACGCATGACGCTGGGTGGTGAAAGCCGAAAGGATGCCACAAAGCCGACTACCCTTTTGTCTACCAGGAGAATCAACATCGGCACATGGAATGGTAGGACCATGTACGAGTCAGGAAAGACGGCGCAGGTAGCAGCCGAGATGAGGAGCAACAAGCTGGTCGTGTTAGGCATCAGCGAGACACGGTGGACCCAAGCTGGACAATCACAACTGATGACAGGAGAGCTGTTGCTGTACTCCGGGCATGAAGAGAGCAACGCACCCCATACGCAGGGAGTAGGCTTCATGCTGTCCAAGCAGGCACAGAGGGCACTGATTGGATGGGAGGCGCACGGCCCCAGGATCATCACGGCATCCTTCCGAACTAAGAAGAGGAAGATCAAGATGAACGTCGTCCAGTGCTATGCCCCAACGAACGACAGTGAAGAGGAGGACAAAGACCAGTTTTACAACAGACTGCAGAAGATCCTCGAGACCTATCCGGACAAGGACATCACCATCCTCATGGGAGATGTCAACGCCAAGATTGGGTCTGACAACACTGGATACGAACCAGTCATGGGCACCCACGCCCTGGGAGAGATGAATGAGAATGGAGAGAGATTTGCAGACCTGTGTGGACTCAACAGCCTGGTCATTGGAGGCAGCATCTTTTCTCACAAGCGGATCCACAAGAATACATGGGTATCGCCAGACAGCGCGACAGAGAACCAGATCGACCACGTTTGCATTAGCAAGAAGTTCAGAAGATCCCTGCAGGACGTTAGAGTGAGAAGAGGAGCAGACGTGGCGTCCGACCATCACCTGGTGGTGGCCAAACTGAAGCTGAAGCTGAAGAGAAACCAGATGGAAGCGTCAGACAGAAGAGTCAAGTACAACGTCAGCCTTCTGAAAGACCCCAAGATAAGACAAGAGTTTGGTCTGACGCTGAAGAACAAGTTTGAAGTGCTTCAGGAACTTTTTCAAGAAGAAGAAGACAGTGTACTCAACAGTTGGCAGATAGTGAAAGAAACACTAAGAGCATCATGCCAAGAAGTAGTGGGGCCAAAGAAACACCAGCAGAAAGAGTGGATCACAGCAAAGACCTTGACCAAGATCGAAGACAGGAAGAGGAAGAAGGCAGTAGTCTACAACAGTAGAACCAGAGCAGCGAAGGCCAAGGCTCAAGAAGCTTATTCAGAAGCCCACAGAGTAGTGAAGAGAAACATCAAGAAGGACAAGAAAGAATACATAGATGGACTGGCAGCTGAGGCGGAGCAGGCAGCGTACAGCGGTAACATGAAACAGCTGTACGACATCACCAGACGACTCTTTGGGAATTTTAGCAAACCAGAAAGACCTGTCAAGGACAAGCAGGGGAATACCATCAACAGTTTAGACCAGCAGATGAACAGATGGGCAGAGCATTTTAAGGATCTCCTGAACAGGCCAGCATCCGCGAACCCCCCAGACATCGAACCAGCTAACGTGGATCTCCCGATCAATTGCGAGAAACCGACCAGAGACGAGATCAGGAAGGCCATCACCCTGATAAAGAGCGGGAAGGCCGCTGGACCCGACGACATCCCAGCAGAGGCGCTAAAGGCAGACCTGGATGCGTCAGTGGAGATGCTGTACCCACTCTTTGAGAGGATTTGGGAGGAAGAAGACGTACCGGCAGAATGGAAGGAAGGTTACCTGATCAAGCTTCCCAAGAAAGGCGACCTCAGCAACTGTAACAACTACAGGGGCATCACACTCCTATCTGTGCCAGGGAAGGTCTTCAACCGAGTCCTCTTGGAAAGGATGAAGGCAACCGTGGATGCACAGCTGCGAGATGAGCAAGCAGGCTTCCGGCAGAACAGATCCTGCACGGACCAGATTGCGACGCTCCGCATCATAGTCGAACAGTCCCTAGAGTGGAACTCCCCGTTGTACATCAACTTCATCGACTATGAGAAGGCGTTCGACAGCGTGGATCGAGAAACCCTCTGGAAACTCCTTCGGCACAACGGCATCCCAGCCAAGATGGTCAAACTAATCAGGAACTCCTACGGCGGCATGTCCTGCAGAGTTATCCATGGAGGGCAGCTCACAGACAGCTTCCAGGTGCGAACTGGAGTCCGACAAGGATGCTTGTTATCACCGTTTCTCTTCCTCCTCGCCATCGAGTGGATTATGAAGACGTCCACCAGCGAGCGCAGGAACGGAATTCAGTGGACTTTGTGGAGCCAGCTAGACGACTTGGATTTTGCCGACGACCTTGCACTCCTTTCACACAGCAAACAGCAGATGCAAGAAAAGACAAACGTTGTGGCAGCCACGTCTTCACAAGTTGGCCTCAACATCCACGAGGGCAAGACCAAGATCCTGAAGATCAACTCCACAAGTACTGAACCAGTCACCCTGAATGGAAGTCCCCTGGAAGAAGTGCAGTCCTTCACCTACCTGGGTAGCATCATTGACCAGCAGGGCGGTACAGACGCAGACGTCAAGGCAAGGATCGGCAAAGCAAGAGCCGCCTTCATCCAGCTCAAGAATTTCTGGACCTCTAAAGAGCTGTCCTTGACCACCAACATCCGAATGTTCAACTCCAATTTGAAGTCAGTCTTACTGTATGGAGCAGAGACCTGGAGGACGACCAAGACCACCATCAGGAAAGTCCAGACCTTCATCAACAGCTGCCTCAGAAGGATTCTCCGGATCCGCTTGCCTGACACCATCAACAATGCCAATCTTTGGGAAAGGACCTCCCAACTTCCTGCTGAAGAAGAAATCAGGAAGAATAGATGGGGCTGGATAGGGCACACCCTACAGAAACCGCCAACCAGTATCACCAGGCAGGCGCTGAGGTGGAACCCACAAGGCAAGCGGAAGAGAGGCCGTCCAAGAAACACCTGGCGACGCAACCTCCAGGCTGACAACACCAAGATGGGCTACACCTGGAACCAGCTAGAAAAAATGGCCCAGGTCACAGGACTCTGGAGATCTGTAGTTGGCGGCCATACCCTGATAGGAGTGACGGGCAGTGAATGAATGGATGAAAGAACTTTGACTAAGGTTGTCACTTTAAATTCCCGTTATGTTATCTACGGATAGCAGTGGTACAAATAGAAATTTAGGAGTAATTTTGCGTTTTAATACGGGAGAGTTTCGGGACAGTCGGAAGACGTAAGTCCGGAAAAAAGAAGTGAAGAGTTCTGAATAAAGGACTAGGAAGTCCAGAAAGGGATATGGCGCTCGTAATAGAAAGACTCGAGGAAATTGGAGTGTTGGAGCACTGCCGAGATGAAGATGATCTAATCAATCGTTTACATTGTGCTTTTTTCCCATTCGTTATGCTGATGAAATAAAATTCAAATTGGACACTACTATTAAAGCCTCTTGATATCATTTAAGTTGAAATAAAATTACCACTATTAATTTGCTTGATTGAATTTGTTATTGTTTTCTTGTAGGCTCGTATTGCTTTATTATCTTCCCAATAATCTTACCCGGTTCTCTGTTGATGTTCTATGTATCCACTCACGCCGGGTCATAAAATCGAGGGAGGTCATTTCTTAGATACCGCAGTCAAATACAATTCACCACACCTCTTAATAGGTGGGAGAAGTTACAACAGTAAGAATTTAACACTGCAACAACATTTGGAACATGCATACATATACAGGTAAAAGTTTGATTGAAAAATGGTAGGAAAACATGGAGGCAATAAATATTTGTAAATGCCAGAACTTCAGAATTTCCAAATCGTTTTCAGATATTGCAATTGCCACTGACAGCATTGATCAGCAAACGTATGTCTAACCCTTTTGAAAATATGTATATTTAAAAAAAAATGAATTTAAAGACGACTTCATGACATTCAGTAGAATATGATACTTCACAGGTTATTGTCATTCAAGCAATATTTGCCTTTGTCCTCGTTAAATACTAGTTTGATAACGTTGAAGTATGACGATTTCAACAAGACAGCATAATGCAATGGGGATGGGTAACCATCTCTTACACATTCAGCACAATTAAGTTTTACAGGTAAATCAGATTAGACAATATTATACACAATCTCGTTAAAAGGGTTATTCATCTGTTTTATTTTATCCTCGAATCTCTTCACTGGATGACATTTAATCATGCCTTCAACTTTTTTTCAGTAATAACATATACCTCTGAATCATCAATTGGAAATAATATTTTTGTTAATGCAGGTGAGACAGATAAACGAGTCACGTTGACGTACGTGATCAACATTGATGCAATGATCATTTCATCTTTAGTTATTGTAAAGTTTAGACACGTAAAGTAGATGTCACTTAATGGTACACGAATTATTTTAAACATTGTTTCAGATTTAATGCTTTCAATACTCTTTTTGTAGCCAACGGAGAAATCCTGTAGATTTTATAATCCAGGAATCCTTGTTTATAGTACTATATTTAATTTTTTATGTGCCCACTGTAATCTCTTTATCTCTTTAATCTCTTTATTGTTAGTGTACTTATTTTGTGATGCTATTATATACTTCAAGTCTTTTTTTCATGCATCCTCCGGTGTTTCTTTGTTTCTCAATACCACCTTTGAGTGCACTCTATTATTTGGTCTTTATTGTATTCGTATCATGTTTCATGATGACCCTTATAGACAAGTCTTCTAATTAAACAAACATTTTGTTTAACTCAGTTAAGTCGTTTTCTTCCCCGCATTTTGCTCATGTCTTAAATACCATATTTTAATTACCAAATTTTAACGGACAGAAGGAGGAATTGAATACCAGGAGACTGCAAATCGTGTTATAAGGAAAACATTTAGCGTGGAAAAATGTTTTATATTCAGTATTTAGCACGCCAGCAGAGGAGAGAGAATACACTGATTTAAATGCTCTTTTTAGTATAATTTTGATTCAACGATATTTTATGAATCGTCTTCCAAAGTGTCGTCGCGAATAATACGTTTGTTCATTTTAAATATGGTTTATTCCCTTCATTGGAAATACTCTTTCGATGACATTAATATGTACTCATAATACATTTTGTAATTTAAAACTCCAATATTGATGACATTGAGTCGTCTCGAAGTAATTAATTCTATTCACCTCAACGTTGGACACTATTCTTTGCATCAATGATTTGTCGATTTTTGTCTGCTTTTGAAGTTTATACAAACATGACACGTAACTTCGTAGCATGGGTCTATTCTTATGTAAGTCATCCAGAAACGGTGGTTTTTATGTCAGTGTCATCTATCATTTCGTCTTCTTATATAATATTATGATCAATTTGTAAGGGAAATGTCAAACATGAAATTAATATCTAGTCGTACAGTACATTTAATCTTTTCCGTAGACTGGATGTTTATTCAGTAACAGGGTTGATACAATGAGGCAAAACCATCTACATTTATCTGCGATGATTTCAAATGTACCACACAAAAAAACCGTTTGTGCGATTTAATCCTGCGGTTTAGAAACTCTTTGTGCAACATTCAAAGTGTTTTTCTTTCTTCACACGAGTCTCAAGCTATGGTAGTTTATCTCGTCAAGCTGCCCACCTGAGATTGTTATGTGTAATAAATGACGTGATCTTACCATGTTACAAAGGGTATACTGAGTATTGGGAAACAGCGATAATGTTATTTGAACTCCAATACTTTATGCAGAACTAAAGTTGCAAAAATGCTGAGAAATATATTGCTGCGATGCGTGACATAATATCGTACAGCATTAGAAACTTTGGAGCTGTGTGGTTTTGTTGAGGATCTTACGAAGATTAAACAAAAGGAAGGTAACAAAGGAAGAGAAAGATGGAACTCTTTGAAGAGGTATACCTGTGCTACAGGTTGTTGGAGAGGCATACATGATAATGGCATATCCTGAAACGTCTTGAGGTGTCCACATAGGCATATCCTGAAACGTCTTGAGAAGGTGTGCACATACACATATCCTGGAGCTTCTTGAGGTGTGCACATAGGCATATCCTGAAACTTCCTGAGGAGGTGTGCACATATACGTTTCCTACTGCTTCTTGAGGAGGTGAGCACATACGCATATCCTGAAACTTCTTGAGGAGGTGTGCATATATGCATATCATAGAGGTTCTTGAGGAGGTGTGCACATAGGCATATCCTAACGCTTCTGGAGAAGGTTTACACATATCCATGTACTGAAGCTTCTTAAAGATTTGTGCATATGGGCATATCCTGGTGCGTCTTGAGGAGGTGTCACATTGGCATACAAACCTTTCTTAGTAACTTTAAATGAAACGATTATGACACAATTGAATGCATTGTTTAAAATATTCGTTTGAAACCAGTCGTCCGAAAAGCAGGCATCGCTTCTCTATTCCTTTGTATTTATCATAAATCTTTATTCTCGTCGTCCTCACCATTTTGGTCTTGTTCAAGCAAACTTTAGACTGGCATAGCAGAAGAACAAGTTTCGTCTTTTCTTTTTGTATTAAAAAAGAAGGTAAACGATTACTTAACAACACCCTAAAAAGCTGATTGGACATTTTTCAAGTATTGATGATTTCATATCAATCCATCTTCTGAAAGAACTTAATTTTAAATACCTTTTTATATACCTTTTTTTACCAAATAAATAAATGAACATCGTCATAAACGCTAATTCCCTTATCAGCTTATATTGCATCCTCTAGTAAAGTGCAGCGTGACGTTTAAAACATATAATACAAAGGTTTTGTTATTTAATGGAGTTTGAATAGTTTGATGAGATATATTGAGACAGTTGATGAGGATTTAATATTTTGTATTTTGACGACTTTTAAATGAGTATGGGCGGTAGTTCTGTATGACCTATCGTCTCTTGTTAAATGTTACTGTTTTATTTTATAGTCTGTATTTTTGACATGTAGAGACCTGGCAGTAACCGGCTTAAAAGAAAACAAAACATTGTCCTTTTTTCCCCATACGGCATTAATGACATCGGTTGTGAGAAATGACGCCTCATTCATATGTGTGGAAGTTCATCAATAGCCCAAAGCATAATTTACTAAGGCAGCCAGTGCGTTTCATATCTGATCTGGCTTAGCTGCATTGACCGCTGAATACTGGTCAACACATGTACGATGAATCAACGCATACACTCCTCTGTTAATGTGTTGGCTGATAAAGCAAAATAATAAGTGTGTGTGTGTGTGTGTGAGAGAGAGAGAGAGAGAGAGAGAGAGAGAGAGAGAGAGAGAGAGAGAGAGAGAGAGAGAGAGTTTTAACGGAGTTTTAACAATTTGAGTCACATCACTGCGACGTCTGCACTATGGCGCTTTATACTGATGTCTAGCACCGGGACATCATTCAGCAAAGATGTGGCATCATGCCCCACCCTCTCACATAATCCAGACACTAGGCCAACCATTCCTAACACATCTTAATGCTGAGCGCCAAGCGAGGCAGATACTACTACCATTTTATAACTCGTTGGTTTGACTCAGTTGGGGTTTGAATCCGCGACCTCCCGCATCCGAAGGGGACTTAATAACCACTTAGGCGACCCAGCGGTCACAAAAAATAAACTGCACACTTGAGTCCAAGATTTGTAATTATTCTCATGAAGTCAGCAATGTTCTGAATTATATTTCACAAGCATGCGTTCTTATTTCTGATTTAAATAGGACTACTCCGTCGGACTGTTGTCACAAAAATGTAACTGGGTGGGAACACCATGCTATATTTATGCAACATGATGCCCTAGTGCTAGACATCACAATAAACCATCACACTGCTGACATCGTAACGATATGACTTAAAGCTTTAGGATTGTTAAAGCTACTTTAAATAGTCCAAATCTCTCTCTCTCTCTCTCTCTCTCTCTCTCTCTCTCTCTCTCTCTCTCTCTCTCTCTCTCTCTCTCTCTCTCTCATTTACAACTTTGTCATCATTTTTCAAAAATGTCTGTGAAAAATATTAAATGCCAATTTTGTTCCATGTCATATATATTGATGAAGTACGATTAAAGTCTTATTAACGAAGAAATACGATTTTCTAAATGCAAATATGTTGAAGAAAATCAGTAAATAGCTTATATCGATCAGTTGAAATTGTGCCATTCACTAATCTTGTAAAAAAATATCATAACCATGAGCATCATACATTAAATCAAATTTACTTGAACACACACACACACACACACACACACACACACACACACACACACACGTGCCCTGTTTTACTTATATTTTATGTATACAGATATTAAACACTTAAAGATACAAGTCAAGTACGCGACACAAACCCTGCACGAATGGTCTAAGGGAGATAATAGTGTTATGTTTCTGCTTCAACAATTCCTTGTCAAGTGGTTTATTTTTTTGCTTGTGATATTGTTTTGTAAGGACACTTTTTTCCGTGGGTCATGCTTCTTAAAGCTATTTGATCACGTTAATTTCTTCATTTGAAGCTGTTGAGGAAAAACGTCAAGGTATAGGCATCAATCTTTTGAACAAGGCCTTAAGATGACTTCAATATAGAAACTCGTTGGTACTATTGACCAGGGCAGGATAACACATGGGAGGAGAGACGATGGGAGGCTAGGGAATTGGGGGAGTGGGGTGGGATAAAGTTTTGAGATAATGATGCTTTCACATATACAGATAACAGAAAAAAACTTATCTACGATTCTTCCATATTACCAATAATTGTGACAGCACATGTAGGCAAAGGCTTCACTATTGCGTCAACGTCTGATTTAGATACTAAAGTTAAAAAAAAATTTGCATATTCATATTAAATTTCTTATAGTTTGAAAAGTATTTTTTCTGTATTACTGACATGGTAACTGAAAAAAAACAATACTTGCATTAATAAATATTCGCTATTTCAACACATTATGACGACAATTCATGACGTATATGATACGTAGCGTAATTTATTATACGACAAGGCGTCACAAATTGCAGCAGTAACATCTATAATTCACGTCGAGAATGCTGATGACTCTATGATGTCTTGATGCTCCATGTCACATAGTGACACGGATAACTGACCACAAAACATTACGGGTGGCTGACGTGTCAAAACATGAACTCAGAAAACAGATAATAATTGGACTCGTTGACAGATCACTTTTCGTTAAAAGTTACATCCATCTAAAAAGTCAAGAGGCAAAATATGAAAAGGTTATTTTATGTTGAGTCGCAAGCTTTTTCCGTTTTAGTTTTAATACTTCTTTAATATTTATGTGATTTAGGATACCCAATTTAGCTATTCTGTAACTATGGGCTGGAGAATATTTATTGGTCGGATATTATATGTGAAATTAAGTCAATAAAGAGATTTTGAAACGAATTAAACTTTAGAACACACCTCAAACTGTTATGCAATTAGTTATTTTATGATAGGTTTTGCGGAAAGTAAATTATACTCTATTTTTCTTGTTTCAGAAAGAAAAGGAGAGTCATAGTAATTAAGCTGGTAAAGCGCAAAATTCGTAATTCTAGTGTCGCGGATTCGATACCAGCATAGGACAGCCCGGCTAGGCTGCCCAGGCTTCTACCCGAGAGAGGCACATGGCTTCCGTTTTTCCGCATCATATAGCCATAGTGTTAGTGTCATTAACATGAAAACAACCAAACACTTTTAGAAGTGGAATAATGGCACGTAAATGACATATTGTCTGTTTCATGTAATATATTATTGTAAACTGCACACGTTAATTGTGACTCTTAAGGTCACGCCACTATACCATGAAATTACTTCACTTAATAGATCTTTTTGAGAATAATTTACATTTTGTGAACTTTTGTGTCAAAAAATAAAACGAATATTTGCGCCTTGTGAATATTGATGATAAAATACTGTCACTTTTGCTCTTTGATTAAAGACAAAGTTTAAAATGATAGTCATTTGCAGTTGTCATTAATCTGTTATTTGCAATTTGTATTGTCAGTCTTAATTGTGTATTGTTATAATATATTCCGTGAGCTCTTATAGCGAAAAATTTCAGTTTATGTCTAATGACATGATAATATTTTAGATTAAATTCGAAACGTCGTTATTTGTTCTGTATTGGTCGATGGAGGTTGATGACGTTATAGGCCATTTTGGTTTAGACAACGACGTTAAGTTAATTCAGTAACTCCTTGAGCACATGTGTATTGGCTAAACGACTGCTTTGTTCACCATAATTTATGTCATGAATTGTACAGGCCGCGAGGATGGTGAAGCCATGCAGTAAAACAGCTGTCTGCAACCTATGACACACGTGAGACACGTGTCACGCCAGACGCTTTGGAAAGGCAAGCTAAACGAGTTGTAATATTGTCTTGTGTGTGCAAAAAATGAAAATTAAATTCAAGGGATGAATATGAGTTGGCACGCAGGACGATGTTATAGAGCGTACCTGGCACTGCAATTTTAAAATGTTGTTGATAAATAAATATCATTATTGAAAATATAATGGATGTGTTTTGACACACATGCACACACACACACACACACACACACACAGAGATATATATATATATATATATATATATATATATATATATATATATATATATATATATATATATATATATATATATATATATATATATATATATATATATATATATATATATATATATATATATATATACACACACACATGGGCAAGATTAGTGGGAAGATTTAATGGGCAAGATTAGTGGGAAGATTTAATGCAATACGAGCACCCTTAGACAAGAAAAATAACAAATACAATAAAAAAATTAAAAGTGGTAATTCCAATTCAACTTAAATTATATCAACAGGATTTAATAGCAATGTGTAATTTGGATTTACTTCATCATGAACGTTGGAGCATGAAGCCCACGACTGATTTCATAATCTACCTCTCGACCGTGCTCCAACTTTTCCTATTTCCTCGAGTCTTCATATTCCGACTGTCTCACCCTTCTTTGACTTCTAGTCCTTTACTATGAACTCATCACTTCCTCCTTTTCGGACTTCTCTCGTCACTTTTCTAAAGCTTAACTACGGTAGAGCTTGCCCTCGCTTCACAGCGACAGATCATAAATAATCACGTGATCTCTCTATCGAAAACTTACTGTATGCCACCACAGGTTCGATTATTATTTCATAACATTTACAGATCCCTAATATACAAGTTTTCTTAAACTTACTTGCTTATGTTAGTCAGAACACACTAGCTATTCAGACATACCTGCAGTAGGACCTTGCCATAAATTACCACGTGAGTGACTCTATCGAAAATGTACCGTACGCTACTACTATGTTGGATTACTATTGCCTAAAATTCACAGATCATTACTCAATTCCAGATTATTTAAGCATTACAAAAGCAAATATAATAGGTCATTATCAGTAACATAATATGGAACCATGGCATATCAAGATATTTTAATAAAACAAAGAATAAAAGACAGACACAAGGTCAATTTCTTGTGTTAAAAGGAAGCACTATTTCTTTTCTTAGCCTTCCTAGAAGACACTCTCAGAAAATTTCGGATTAAAGAAATTCGATCCAGGTTGTTGCTTTAAATTTACATTAATTATAAGGTGTAAACTTTAATTTCACCGTGATTAATCATAAACAGTGATTTCTAAAACCTTCCTGCTAAGACAATCATTTGTTTCGCCAGTCATAATCTCTGAAGTACAATATATAACTTTTCCTCTGAAGAATGACTATTTGATATGGATCGAAAGTTCAGCTGTGTCTCCCTCAAACCCGTGCTAAGATGTCTGGTAAATGTCATTTAGTCGGAACACTTACCCTTTGAAGTTTTTAAGTGATATGAAAGAACTGAAGAATAACGGTCAGAGCGAACTTTACAAAGATTATCCCAATCTAAAATCTTACTGCGCAATGCATTCATCTCTAAGGTTCAATGCTTATCAAATTTCGACACTTCACAACATATAATACGTACACATTTAAAAATACCTTGAATGAATGTTTAGGGTTACGTCTGTTACTTCTTAAATTTGTTTACTGGTACGTCTTAATTTTATTCTAGCTATAAACGTATTAATGATAATCGTATTATTTTCTTACTTCATTTTAATTGGTTAGTTTAGTGTAAAGTTTGCATTCTCTTTTACCTACAAGTACTATTTATATATCTGTTTAACAAGTAATTGCATTGATACGTGGAAAAAATGTAATGTATTTAAATGTTGTCCTATAACCATTAAAAGCCCAAACTCTTTTACATTTGTTTAATTTATCCCGTCCTCCATTGGGGTTGAAGGGCTAGCAGCTCTAGAAGTAACTCAAACTGCGGATATAATATATATATATATATATATATATATATATATATATATATATATATATATATATATATATATATATATATATATATATATATATATATATATACACTTTTTCCGGATATCTAACGTGCACGAATATTTACATTCTGTGCTATCAGAAGTAATGCCAACCCATGCTCTGCCGCCGGTTTCATTTCGTATTGCCTTGACTCAAGCCTAGCAACCCGATAAACTATTAAAGATAAACTAAGAAATCGACTTGAAAGAGCAGGTATGTATATTTGAATACATATTTATAAGCGCTAAATTGGAACTGCATACTTCTTAATTTCAAGTATAGCTACCACATCCATGTGTTACCTGACATGATTTAAAAACAAAATTAATTTCATTTATTAATAAATGTTGAAATTTGTTATTCGCTTAGAAACTGAGAATGTTATAATTTAACTTTTTTATGTATTCATCTATTTAATTTTAGTTTAGTTTGGACAACATACAGGTCCAGTACTCTTAAACTACTAATTATACCACACTTTAATTTACCATTGATTATCCTGATTTGTATTGGAATGATGGAATGAAAGTTCGAAAGTATGCGCGGAACATTATTGTCTACCTGAATCACTTGAGGAATAAAACAGTACATGTTTCTTGTTGTGTCTTATATATATATATATATATATATATATATATATATATATATATATATATATATATATATATATATATATAATTACACCTTTATTTTAAAGGCGTGTAAATGTTTCTGTAATTTCTGACCAAAGATGAAGAAATTGTTCATCACTAAAATTAAAAAAGGACCAGAGATTGTGAGCATATCTATGGTATGAATGCAGCACTATCTTTTTTTTATCATTTTCAATATAATAAATACTAACGGAAAATTTTATAGAAAGAGTAAATAAAAACGTATCAAGTTTATTCACAAATGTATTAGGCTGATTGCAATATCAATTGCAACTTGAAATATATATCAATCAGTCAAATGGGTTGTGTCATATTGACAAGAATAATGTCATAACAACAGTAAACAGCCATCAATGTAGGTTTATTTAAAGGATAAACAATACAATCCACTTTGTCAGAAATCAGAACAAAATGTGACATTGATATCATCGAATGATAAATGTTTATAGACAAAAGCTTACTCATGAATTCGCACCGAGCGACAATACAATGTTAATCTGTACTTTATAACCCGTGTCAATTATATCAGATGATATTTGTGAACAAAATAGATTTCAATACATGTATGTTATTTGAGACGTACATCTAATGAAGATGCCGCTCTGTAATTGATTGATATCCCATGTAACGCCTATTACTGCCGTGTCGGCGTGATAACATCACAAGATGACACAGGTTTCTGCGTAACAAAAACTTCGATCAAAGACGTGTTTATGATGTAAATAAGATAGGAACATTTTGGGCCGCTCGATAACACGGATTAGTTTTCCATGACATATATAACTCATTAATTTGATACCGAACATTTGTTGATAATAGGATGAAGATCTTCACCTCTTCTTTAGTACACTATTCGATCATTACAAAGTGTGATCATGCTTTGTATAAATAACATCATTTCAATAAACTGCATTATTTTGACACGGTTTATTCATTTAGATATAGACCAAAACACGTGCTTGCCATTAAGGTTTCTTTACATGTGCCACTAAGGTCGGTTTCGTAAGAATGGTAAAAAGTATTTTAAAAAGTTGTTATTCAGAAATGAAGGGAATAACAAGCTTGTCATATTTATTACACGGAACCTAAAGATTTGACCGAAAACAAAATATTGCTCTGTTGATTATGTGTACACAGATTGATGAGCTAATTAGCTTGTGTCCTTGGGAAAAGGCATTTAACTCACATTGCCTCGCCATGGAATAACCAAGAATGCGTTACAAGTGGCGTTAAAACAAGCAAGACTTACATCAAGACTATCAAAAATCTCCAGTGTTTCCTTACCGATTGGTAAAGGGTTACGCTGTATAAATGTTTTTAACAAGCTGTTACTACATTCAACATTTACTTTCAATTGCATATTGTAACCGAGGTAGAGATAAGTAAAGTTTAGAAAATAATGGACAAAGCGGTAAAAATATGTCCCCAAAACTGAAATATTATGAATACTGCATTACATTTTAGTGTCAAAATAATGCGCTGTCGCGGCGTTTCGGTAGCTTCTATTTGTAATTGTTGTACCCTTGCAGACAAGCGTATTAGATATTATAACTTTTAATAGCAATGCCTGCGTTAGGCCGATACATCAGCCCTTCAACCGTGATGCTATTGATTTTTGCGAGAGGGGCTGATATTACTTGTTCATTAAAAGTTACAATGCAATTATCTGCATGCAAATTTGTCTGCACACATCGGTGTACATTTCATACACTTACCGGTATTTCTCGTGGCTGCCATTATTTTGGGACACCTAAACTTAATCGGCTCTGTATAATCTGGGCTATGACGTTTGTATATGGTATGAATGGCATTTTTTTTGGACACCTAAACTTACATGGCACAATATAACCTGGACTATGACGTTCTTATATGGTATGGATGCCATTATTGTTGGGACACCTAAACTTACTCGGCTCTGTATAACCTGGACTATGACGTTTGTATATGGTATGGCTGCCATTTTTTGGGACACCTTTACTTACATGGTACTATATAACCTGGACTATGATGTCTCTATCTTAATTTGTATGCCTTTTTGGGGTTACCCAAACTTACTAGGCTCTATATAGGGTAGACTACGATGATGAAATATCAAAGCTAATTCATACATATTACATACAAATAAAGACATATACACAAATAAATTATTTCAGGAAAAAAAGGAACGGGCAAGTACTACGTTTTGTATAGGTCAGTTTAATATTGCCAAGCTGTCCATTTGAATTTGTGTATTTCTTTTTGAGAGATAGTGAAGTGTCGGTTTGTATAAAATAGAATTTATTTAATGTTAAAACACGAACACGACAAATGATTCTAAAGAGTATTTCGTGTAATCAAATGATTGATCAATCAATTGCTTGCTTGATTCCTTGCTGTACAATATCGCCGTGTGTGTGAATGTGTAGACAGATATATAAAGATATGGAGATTGCTTTAGATAACACTTTATAACATTGTCGAAATAATAATAGATGAATAGACAGATAGGTATATTTCATTGATAATATTTTCAAAAGGTAATGTTTTTAAAGAGGCCGAGCTATATAACTGGCTGCAGAGCTGCCGGACATCATGCTGCAAAAGCGACTTGTGTGATGTGGAAACAAATCTAGATTAGCAGGTAATGTCATTCATAAAAAAATGAGAGTCCTACCAATTTGTTGCCATGTATGGTACATCTTTTCTCAGTCTGTTTTCAACCTTGGAAATTCCAAAGCCAAGGAGTCCTTCTTGCATTTATAATTGGGAATGAAAAGGGTGTGGGTGTGGAGATTGGGTATGGGACAATCGCCAGTAATATACGGTATCTGATCTTACTTGTGTAAATTGTACAAAGCTTTCAATATAATCATCAATACTCAAAACTAAAATTTCAGCCTATCGGTAAATGAATATAATCATTACACTAAAACAGCAACTATTAATATGGATATATTACTTAATCTTTCCCGCCATCAACATGCTGCAAGGAATTTTGTAAAAGATGAAATCAGATGAAAGAGACAGACCAGAAAATGTTAAAGAGAAGCCAACCAACTAGTTTATCATGTGTCTGCATCTGCTACAACTGGCAGCAATGCTTGAAATTGGTTCTCCATTTTCGAGGTTTTCATTCATATGTGCACACTGAACATGCAACAGGCGTGTAATAGTCCACCATATTTCCAATTCAAAGACGACAACCCATAGAGGTACGATTTTTTTTTACAGTGAACCATGATCTGATATCCTTTTTCAACAATCGGCAAAGATTTAGTAACAAATATCGATTAATCTAGCATA
Organism: Unio delphinus; assembly: GCA_029339505.1. Classification (NCBI taxonomy): domain Eukaryota; kingdom Metazoa; phylum Mollusca; class Bivalvia; order Unionida; family Unionidae; genus Unio; species Unio delphinus. Next base: position 1,327,094 of record JAQISU010000173.1, read on the forward strand.
TCCATCTGACAGAAAAACCAAACGAGAAATCAGACACTTATAATATCTTGTCAGAAAAGAGTTTATCACTGTTTTTAAACAATTAAGAATTACTGCATGCAAACTCTGATAGCTAATACATTTTATAATACTTTCAACAGCTTTCAAAAGTAAAATAAACCGCATGCCTCTCTGGATATTTATTTTCGTTGCTGAATTGTATCTTATCGATGTTAACGATTCGAGATTGCTTGAAATGATACATATTGACAACTGTGCCATAACCGTCTGGCATATTTTTGGTTGGTATAGATTTTAAATTGTCGATTCCACCGATAACAAGGATTGGATTTCTGTTATCTGTACATCAAGGCTAGCAACTCCCCAGGTAGTATACTCTCCATTACCACCTGCGGAGATAAAATATTGAATCGTCGTACGGCTAATTTTACAGGATGGAAATTACATAGTATTAAAAAAAAAAACGAACACTTTGTACATCGAACTCTTCATCCCCTTCTTGACATTTTACTGTAATAACTCTAATAGTTATTAGTGTCTTCTACATTCGGAACTGTTTTCCTAAAGTGCTGACTGGTGTGGTATGACGCAGAGCCAACGGCAAAGACATTGTACTCCACCAGACGATACCGTAAGAAACCAGTTCCTACGAGCAAGAGAGAAGGATATCGGACATTTGTACCTCACATTATCACATGGGTATTGTTTCATTTATGATAATATATGGAGGATGTTTTCTTTTCCTACGTCAAATACCAAATTTGTTTAAGGTACCGAAACATACGTGATATTTACGAAGGGAAAGAAAGGTCTTTTAGTTTAAGTAATATACCAAACTTGCTCCAGAATTGAAGCGAAGAAGATTATTCTGTCTTTTCAGCACCATACTCTACCTCACTCCCTTTTTCATAAATTCAAACCACTGTCATAGGCGAATATATACATATATGTGACATAATCTATTAATTACATTTCTGGTATTATTGTACACTATTTGAGAACATTTTGCAAAACAAGCACGATTTAGCAATGCATCCAGCGGGTCTATCATGGTCGTCAAGGAAATAAGTGGATAGAAACTGCCTTAGGTCACATGGAAATTATTTGTTTTCAGATACGGTAAAATAGTTAACAAAATGACAAAACCAAAACTATGCCATTTCTTCAAAGAGACCCAACCAGCGCCAATGCAAAATATTTTCAGCAAATATTTATTTCCATGTTTGATATGCAAGGCAGATTTTTGTTTTTTTTCTATAGCATAAGGTGATACTTTTGTTTGCCTCAGAAAGAATAACTTGCGAAGGTACACACAATCAAGTATGGTACGGCATGAAGGGAAATGTCATACTTAAACATATGTAAATCTAGGAATAAAAAAGAAAATTATTCCGCAAACAAGTTTTTATATTTAATACTTAAGTACATAATATACTCACATCAACATTTTAGTATCCGTAATACATGCAATAACACATAATAACGTTAAAATGACGTCATAACGTCATGCTAAGGAATCGGTCGATGCATCCCAATTTTATTTCAAATTCATTTCACTACACTATTATGCGATTGGGTCAAATAAATCATTGACTTTCTTCACGCGATGAACAGAACCATACTTTTGTGATCATTATGAAAAGAATTGACCCATTCCTTGACATAACTCGCAAAAGACATAATTTGACTAATTATATAAGTTTTATTTGAAAAAGTACTTGTTTAAATCCTCTACTTCTGAAAAATAAGGGCCATTTTAACGAGTGACGAAGCCATGAGTTAAAATATATAGATTTTTGTAGAACAAGATGAAATGTATTAACGTAGGAAAAGACATTTCTTCAAAAGTTGTACCAAACTTGCATCCGAATCGAAGTATACTGTATTAAACTCACGCTTCAGCAAAACACGCTCAGGCTCACCCCTGTTTCCTAAATTCTTTTAACTTTCAAAGGCTAATCATATAAAGAAACGTAACTTAAGAAAGCGGTACGATTTAATTGACCTAATTTGTCACAGTAAATTACATTTTTGTGATTTTGTTAAGTATTTCAACGAAACTGAAAACAACGCATGTCCGATTCAGCGATATACATCATGGTCGGTTATCAATGAAGTAGGGTCAAACAACTTCAGAGTGACGCGAACATAATGTGGTCAGATTTTTATTGCGCTGATTAATTTCCATGTGACGTAAGGCAGTTTCTATTGATTTGTTGTAGCTCTGATTAATTTCCATGTGACGTAAGGCAGTTTCTATTGATTTGTTGTAGCTCTGATTAATTTCCATGTGACGTAAGGCAGTTTCTATTGATTTGTTGTAGCTCTGATTAATTTCCATGTGACGTAAGGCAGTTTCTATTGATTTGTTGTAGCTCACAATGTACTCCTTATTGTTGTTGAATGTACATGCATAACTTTTTAGTTTAAGGCAAACACAATCAAGCGTCGCATGGTATGATGATAAATCATATATTTTACAGATGTGAAAATATAGAAATGAAAAAATATAAACATTATTTCGACAATAAGTCTCTTTGTTTCACACTTAGTTATATAATTACATGAAATCAGTTGATGTTAGGTAGTGAAGGATGGAACTTGTGTAATTACCGCAGTCAAGTATAGATTGTGGTATCTCAGAGTCAAGAGGACAGGCGTACATTTCTAATATATATATATATATATATATATATATATATATATATATATATATATATATATATATATATATATATATATATATATATATATATATATATATATATATATATATATATATATTCCCGGTGCTCAGTTAAACAGGAAAGGCTGCTAATTGAAAATAACCGATATTTGATGCAAAATATTACATCTTAAGTTTCGTTTCACATCTGATTTATTTTTAGTGATAAACAATAACTATGAATTTGTAAAATAAAATGATATCTAAGTGGGAGGGTGGGTGTAGAGTGGGTATAAAAACTAGTAGAATTGTACATTCTACAATAGGATACCTATAAAAACATTTAATAGTTACGCACAAATCGGATAGTACTGTATGAACCTGCATAAATATTGTTATAGAACTACGAATATGATAATTTATCAACTAGAGACACAATAGGGAGTTGATCTTGATATTGTAAGCTATTACATTCTTGTAGCTTTACCCAATTAGTAAATGTAATATACAATGTACCGAACAACAGAAACAAATGTATGACAAGGCCGCTGTATAACGATTGGTAGATTGGTTCCTCTAGATTTATCTGTATGAGTTTTATATTTCGCGAGATGAAAGAGATAACAAACGGCATAAACAATTATCATTATTCTGCCTTCTCAGCAAAAAACAAGGCAATGGACGCAATAACAATTTGTTGGCACTTTTCGACAATTTATTGTAAGGTGATATCAAACTAAGCACAGTTGTGTACGATCGCTTGATCTATGGTTGCGTTGTCAGATGGTCCACATCGATCTCACTCAAGGCAATCGTTGTGCGAATAATGTTAGAGCCTTTGTGGGAAAATAACTTATTGACAGTCGATACTTTTAAAAAGAAAAATCAATAATCTCTTTCACATCCTGAAAAGAACATTAGAAAATAATCTCTAACTCTGTTCAGAGCTGAACTTATGTTATTAATTCAAGATCACGTATGACTAACTGCTCATGGCATCCAACAAGGTCTTGGCATGTAAGAAGTCCCAATTTTCGGATGTTGGGATTTTTATAAAATGTTTTGTTTTCAAAGGATTGCAATATGTGCAGATTGGTGATTGATATTTGTCCTTGTTAACCTTGTTTTAAAACATTAATTACGCTAATGATTCATTCATCAACACTAAGTAAATAATCTATCAGCTGTGGTAAAGACAGTTGTATACACTCAAGAAGCATTTTTTGACGTGCTTTCTCATTGTTAGTTTTTACAAAGGTATGAAGTACATCTCTCACTTAATTCTTTTCCAAAATATCGGATAACATTCTTCTTCTGATTATAAATTTAAAAGACCTGGACACAGTTGTTCAGAATATGATACAAGACGACTGATTACCTTTTCATTAAGACCGCTTCGGTGGCCATGTAGTTAGAGTGTCCGCCACGGATGCGGAAGGTCGCCAGTTCGAACCCCGGCCGAGTCATACTAAATACTAATAAAATGGTACTAATAGCGGCCTCGCTAGGCGCTCATCATTCAGAGATTAGTGATATGACTGGTCATCAGGCGTCAGGATAATGTGACTGGTTGGGACATCATGCTATATACCTGCGACATGATATTCCAGTGCTAGACATCACTATAAACTACCACACTGCAGAATTCTTAGTTATTTGATTGAAAAAGTGTTAAAGCTACATAAAAAATCCAAATCACACACATACACACACGCACGCACGCATGCATGCACGCACACACACACACTTTCACTTATTTAATTCCGAATAAGACGTTAATGGAATTTGTCTTGTAAGTCCTTGAAATGAACTTTTTAATGGATGAACGAAAGTCAATAAGTAACAGTAGTTTCTGTGTGTAAGGCAAGTCTATTACACAGCTCCAGATAAGCTGTCACATAATGTACCTGCATATCTGGGTCTGTGCAGTTTGTAAGGAGTAAACAGTAAAATAAACAATATAAGCCCTGCTCTGCATGTGCATTATTCTAAAGCAGGTGAGGATCATTGACGTTTGCAGCCTGGCTTGACTTATAAGCAAGTGCTTACGGTACACATACAAATAGATTCACAAGAGACAAATGCTCAGCCAATATTGATATATTAATGCATACAAAACCTCAAGAAAGACTGTATCGTTTCCATCGTATCAAACAAACATTGTTTATAGGTTGAACTAATTATATTAAAATAATCAAGTGAAGCACAGTTGTTTTCTTTATAAAAAAAAAGAAAAACAAAAATAGGGAGTTGTACTTCCAAACCGTAGGTATCCTGTAAAAAAAAATACCGGAAAAGTATTTCTTTGAGGACCATATCGCTATGTTTCGATCAAATTATTTTGCAATGTCTAGGAAGGGGCCCCGAGTGGCCGAGTAGTCTAATGCGCTCTCCGTTACGGATAACTGCCATTTCACCTCTATCTGCGTGGGTTCGATTCTCAGATTCGGCCAATGTGGGTATCTGAGAAAGCTTGCCAGTAGCTTGTCGTGTGTCGGTGGTTCTTTCCGGGTTTTAACTGGTTCTTCCTCCACCATTAATACTGGCTGCCATGTATTGCCTATCGTGTATTGAAAAATGGTGTTAAACCCTACAACAACAAAAACAACAGCAACAACGTTCAGGATTACATTTTGTGCTGGAATATAGAGGACAATTGTTTATAAAAAAAAAGAGAAAGATTAAGAAACTGTTATATTTACTATTATATTTAACATGGTTCCATTCCTAAACTGTCAAATTTTGATGTCATCATTGATTAATCTGGCACGTGGATTGGTAGTATAGTGGCCGTTGTAATTTTACATAAATAGCACTTGACCGCTTATTGAACTTTTATATTATCTTCAGTATGATAAAGTTTGATTAAATAATACACTTCATGAGGGCAACAACAAAATGTGGATGGCCATTATAATCAACATTATTGAAGCATGGCTTTAAGCTGGAAATGTGAATCACATTAACATTTGCAATAAATGAATTATGAGAGAAATTATACGGAAGTACCCTTTCGAGCTGTGCGATTCAGTGCCTGTGCAAACAGAGTGTATATTGATTTGATCTCGAGATACTTAATGTTCTTATTAGCTGCTGAATAGGGTTACAGTTAGAGGTCATTTATATACTGATTATTTACGCCAATAACAACATTACGGACAATATCACTGTGTTTGATTTTGATGTTTTTCAAGCCCAATCACAAGAGAACCGTGGAAAGACATATGAATACTCTGCGTGGAGAACGCATATTTATAAAATCCACGTCATCTCTCAGATCAAGGCGGAAATATACTATTGTTTGTTTCTTCTCGAAATAAATTATGCATGTTGTAGGTTCAACTCAAATCTTTTTTTTCTCCCTCAAATATTTTTTGCGCTATTGATAATTGTACTTAAGCATAACGATTTTGACCTTAATATATACATATCTGCAAATTTATACTACACATCATATCATAACATGTTAATATAACAGCATGAGATGGGGTCATCCAAGGGTCAGTGTATTCGGACAGCTAGTGTTTGCCAAATATTAGTGTTATACTTGCGGGCAAGCTGCTTATACGTGTCAGCCATTAGGTCTCGCTCTTTATCAATGCTTATTACAATAAAGGGTCGTCCACATACGACGTCACGCAAGTTTTGTCATTTTTGGATATAAACCCAGACTCTACGTGACGTCACAAATATATAAACCCCCCTCCCCCTCGTCCACCCCACCCCTTTTTTTTTGTAATCCTGAAAAGTAAATGCGACATAAATCATTTTCACGATACGGATAAAACAACAAACTTTAATGTAACTTAGTGTTTAGTTAATCGGGATTTTATAAGGACTGCTTGGCTATTTAAAAGTCTATAAAATTATTTTAAAAATTTAAATTCTTTTAAACAAAAGTCAAAAGAAATGTAAACTAAATACATAAATCACGTCAGTTCTTAATGACATTAGAGTTTCAAGAAATCTACAAGGTTTAAAATTTTAAGTATTTGTGAATGAATTACTTCTCATCATAATTATCGTGATCCCAAAGATGTTCCTCCATTGAACGATCAATAAATCAATTTGTTTCTAGATTAACATCGTTTATTGGAAGGGATATTTCCTACAAATCGAGCTGATCCTTTTCAATCTAAGGTCTCGCTGGATAGTTTCGTATGAGCCTAATTATCACAATCCTAGCATTTTTCACTTCACAGATAAGCTAAATCTATGATGTAATTTAGATTTACTTTGAGTTAGGCTTGGAAATGGGTTGACTTGTTGATGACTGCCTGTCACAGTTGGAATCACACCACAATTAATACTTCCAGTTTTTGCACATTTGATCATAACAATTACATTGTATATGTCCCACATATGCAAATTTCCATTCTTGTTTACAAGTTTTGATGATCAGAATTTCACATTTAGTTTATGATATAGGATGTATTGGTACCTGTAGTTGATATGTGTGGCCACATTTGGCTGTATTCTCTTGCAATATCCAGAATTATTATTTCCCTCATGAATAAGATTGCTTATAGTAATATATTCTTTTTTCTACATTGTCACTTGACTTTCCTGTATACTGGCATGTACTAATGTTTCCACTAATGATCAAACCTCACCGTCCCCGCATTTCCTTAAAGTTTGTGATGCATAGTCTACCTGATTAGTTATTTAACCTGTAAATGACCAGATATGCTTATAGAAACTTCATATACTTTTAGGATGAATTTATTACTTTAATACATGACTATTACTTCATATTTCTGAGTGTCACTCTGTCAAGTTTAATATTTATTTCCTATGCTTGCAGCCTGAATGTTATTTGTAAATCACTATATCTAACACATTTTAACTTCATTTTCATACATCTTACTGTTTTATAGATATAAGTGAAACATTTTATTTCTTTTCAGGTCTAGGCTGGTATCTGGAACAAAGTGTTAGTGGTGGATCAGCTTGGAAGCTCTCCGTTAGTCTGGTGGTGATAGCAAGGTTTCATAAGGACATATGCAGTGTACTGCCATAAGTGATCATAACATCACCACACTAATATAAAGCACCTCAAGGACATGGCTTAAATCTTCATGAGAGAGATTTGCACCATTGTTCAGTAAGGTAAAGCCTGCCTAAAAACTGTATTTTCCTATCTTATTGTCGCTTTTTGTAGTTATCGACACTGAAATGTAATGCAATTTTCCTATAAAACATGGAAGTGGTCCCATCAGATGTTTCAATCTGAGTGCACTATTAGTTATACAAATAACTGCCTAAATACCTGACACAATAAATATGGAACATAGCAACTATTGTTGCTTCTTTAGTGTGTACACCTATATGCACCTTGATAGGCATATTGCGGTTTGTTGCCAAAATCACTATGAGTCATGCTACTTCATTACCCCTGGGAAAAATGTTCTCAGTTACACAGACCCAAACCACCATTTATTTTAAAGACCATTGATTGATCAACTTTTCTGTCTAAACTTTGACAAAATCTGTTTTCAAACTTTTATGAAAATTTAATTTTTCAATAAAATTTAGTTTATAAATTTAAATGTTTATTTAAATTTCCATTAAAATTTTAATTTATCAAAATGTATAAACTTTAAACATATTTTCAGACAGGCCTTGTCTTGTAGTACAAATAGGTTTTTACAGCATTGAAAAAGTCCTATAATTAAGGAAGATATAGCAAATTTAGTTTTGGTTTCTCAAGGGCACATTGATCAGCATGTGCACCCTGTGGGACACCAACACTACACACCTTCCAGCAGGTGTCACATGTCTTGTATGCAAGGAAATTCAAAAAGACTTCATGTATAAAGTTCAAATAGGTGTGGCATTCAAATATAAAAGTTTTACTAAAATTTGCCCCAAAAAGTTGGGCTTGTCAGGAATCACACCACAATTAATACTTCCAGTTCAGTACCCACGAATGTAGTTCCAATCTATTTTTAGAACATTTTTTCTTCTCTCATTTTGGTGGTGATAGAAGAGTTATATTGATGCATATTTGGTAGGGATTTAAAGGTAATTGTTTATTCTTGAGAATATGAGCAGAAAGAGTGGTTGTCAGTGTGTAATTTGGCGACAGTGCACATGGAGTAATAAGGCCTTGGTGATGATCCGGAAGTGAAATATGTGTTCTGTTTACATGCTGCTCTGTTTACAGTGCAGCAGCTCAAAAAAATGCCGATCAACCCTTGACAAGAATTTCACCGTGAAGTCATCTTTGGAGCTATTTTAGATTAACATATGATTTGTATTGATTGTCACACTGTGGAAAGGTCAGTACTGAGAAATATATGTAGAGAACATATAGTAAAATTAATTGTGGTCTATGTCCTGTACAGGCAGTATTGATGAAACTTTAATATGCTATAAAATTTTTAGTATTAATGATAAACACATGAAATTTGAAGGTGTTATATATATTAACATTTAAAATAGAAAAATGACATTAGAATTTAAAAATTAATTTAATTTTTTAAAATTTTAATAATTTGTTTTAAAAAAATTAAAAAATTAAAATTTTCCCCTTAAAATGCACATAGATAATAATTTTGGAAATGATATCAAATGATATCAGCATGTTTATACTCGTACACCATATGCAAGCTACAATGATGGATATTTGTCAAATTTTGTCAGAGAAAATATCTTTGTAAGTCAAAATGAGACATACATTTAAAATGTATGAAATACAGATTCTAGTTTGTATTGATCATTCAAACTATTTATTAGGGGTCCAATCAGTTAATTTATGTGTTTATGATGGGGTGACTTCCTGAGTAACACATATCTGCTTATATAGCCTTTAGTAATTGTTAACAAATATAGTTACAGGGTGTTTAGTGAGAGGACAGTGATGAAAACTTTATACTAGAACCTACTCAAGTTCTCTACTAAATCAGTTTAAACTTTCTGAGAATGAAATGCAGGCTGAAGGGATAAAATATACTTCCCACATGTATATTTACCCTTGGATGTAAGAAAACAGCAAAATGATGTAAGTTGAACACAAAATGCATTCAATTTTATTGTTCAATTTGGTTATGATATTGATTAGTGAAGTGCGGCATTGTGGCCTGTATGATGTTATGTGAATTCTAATGATCCATCTTAATTTATGCATTGTTAATTACTAATAATACTTGTTAACTGACACTCTAAAGATTGCATAAGATAAATTCAAACAGATATTTTGAGTTTAACTGTGTACAACTGATCTTAGCATGGTTACATATCCCACATGAACAAATATTCACATATTTTAGAATGTTTGGGATCCAAAGTTCACATTCAGTATATCATATAGGCTGACATTGTACCTACAGTGAATCTGTAAGACACATTTCTGACTGTGTGCACTAAATGTATCCCAAAATGTTATTTTCTTCATTAATATGCCCATGTATGGTAACATGTTTCAATTCAGTACTTGGATAGAGTGCGGTATTGTAATATCAGCTGATATCTGATTCTTTTGAACCATTGAGGTTAATAATTGATATCAAACACCCTTAAAAATGATCTTTAAATGTTCAAACAGATCATTGGAATTATTTTTGCACATTTGATCATAACAATTACATTGTATATGTCCCACATATGCAAATTTCCATTCTTGTTTACAAGTTTTGATGATCAGAATTTCACATTTAGTTTATGATATAGGATGTATTGGTACCTGTAGTTGATATGTGTGGCCACATTTGGCTGTATTCTCTTGCAATATCCAGAATTATTATTTCCCTCATGAATAAGATTGCTTATAGTAATATATTCTTTTTTCTACATTGTCACTTGACTTTCCTGTATACTGGCATGTACTAATGTTTCCACTAATGATCAAACCTCACCGTCCCCGCATTTCCTTAAAGTTTGTGATGCATAGTCTACCTGATTAGTTATTTAACCTGTAAATGACCAGATATGCTTATAGAAACTTCATATACTTTTAGGATGAATTTATTACTTTAATACATGACTATTACTTCATATTTCTGAGTGTCACTCTGTCAAGTTTAATATTTATTTCCTATGCTTGCAGCCTGAATGTTATTTGTAAATCACTATATCTAACACATTTTAACTTCATTTTCATACATCTTACTGTTTTATAGATATAAGTGAAACATTTTATTTCTTTTCAGGTCTAGGCTGGTATCTGGAACAAAGTGTTAGTGGTGGATCAGCTTGGAAGCTCTCCGTTAGTCTGGTGGTGATAGCAAGGTTTCATAAGGACATATGCAGTGTACTGCCATAAGTGATCATAACATCACCACACTAATATAAAGCACCTCAAGGACATGGCTTAAATCTTCATGAGAGAGATTTGCACCATTGTTCAGTAAGGTAAAGCCTGCCTAAAAACTGTATTTTCCTATCTTATTGTCGCTTTTTGTAGTTATCGACACTGAAATGTAATGCAATTTTCCTATAAAACATGGAAGTGGTCCCATCAGATGTTTCAATCTGAGTGCACTATTAGTTATACAAATAACTGCCTAAATACCTGACACAATAAATATGGAACATAGCAACTATTGTTGCTTCTTTAGTGTGTACACCTATATGCACCTTGATAGGCATATTGCGGTTTGTTGCCAAAATCACTATGAGTCATGCTACTTCATTACCCCTGGGAAAAATGTTCTCAGTTACACAGACCCAAACCACCATTTATTTTAAAGACCATTGATTGATCAACTTTTCTGTCTAAACTTTGACAAAATCTGTTTTCAAACTTTTATGAAAATTTAATTTTTCAATAAAATTTAGTTTATAAATTTAAATGTTTATTTAAATTTCCATTAAAATTTTAATTTATCAAAATGTATAAACTTTAAACATATTTTCAGACAGGCCTTGTCTTGTAGTACAAATAGGTTTTTACAGCATTGAAAAAGTCCTATAATTAAGGAAGATATAGCAAATTTAGTTTTGGTTTCTCAAGGGCACATTGATCAGCATGTGCACCCTGTGGGACACCAACACTACACACCTTCCAGCAGGTGTCACATGTCTTGTATGCAAGGAAATTCAAAAAGACTTCATGTATAAAGTTCAAATAGGTGTGGCATTCAAATATAAAAGTTTTACTAAAATTTGCCCCAAAAAGTTGGGCTTGTACAGGCAGTATTGATGAAACTTTAATATGCTATAAAATTTTTAGTATTAATGATAAACACATGAAATTTGAAGGTGTTATATATATTAACATTTAAAATAGAAAAATGACATTAGAATTTAAAAATTAATTTAATTTTTTAAAATTTTAATAATTTGTTTTAAAAAAATTAAAAAATTAAAATTTTCCCCTTAAAATGCACATAGATAATAATTTTGGAAATGATATCAAATGATATCAGCATGTTTATACTCGTACACCATATGCAAGCTACAATGATGGATATTTGTCAAATTTTGTCAGAGAAAATATCTTTGTAAGTCAAAATGAGACATACATTTAAAATGTATGAAATACAGATTCTAGTTTGTATTGATCATTCAAACTATTTATTAGGGGTCCAATCAGTTAATTTATGTGTTTATGATGGGGTGACTTCCTGAGTAACACATATCTGCTTATATAGCCTTTAGTAATTGTTAACAAATATAGTTACAGGGTGTTTAGTGAGAGGACAGTGATGAAAACTTTATACTAGAACCTACTCAAGTTCTCTACTAAATCAGTTTAAACTTTCTGAGAATGAAATGCAGGCTGAAGGGATAAAATATACTTCCCACATGTATATTTACCCTTGGATGTAAGAAAACAGCAAAATGATGTAAGTTGAACACAAAATGCATTCAATTTTATTGTTCAATTTGGTTATGATATTGATTAGTGAAGTGCGGCATTGTGGCCTGTATGATGTTATGTGAATTCTAATGATCCATCTTAATTTATGCATTGTTAATTACTAATAATACTTGTTAACTGACACTCTAAAGATTGCATAAGATAAATTCAAACAGATATTTTGAGTTTAACTGTGTACAACTGATCTTAGCATGGTTACATATCCCACATGAACAAATATTCACATATTTTAGAATGTTTGGGATCCAAAGTTCACATTCAGTATATCATATAGGCTGACATTGTACCTACAGTGAATCTGTAAGACACATTTCTGACTGTGTGCACTAAATGTATCCCAAAATGTTATTTTCTTCATTAATATGCCCATGTATGGTAACATGTTTCAATTCAGTACTTGGATAGAGTGCGGTATTGTAATATCAGCTGATATCTGATTCTTTTGAACCATTGAGGTTAATAATTGATATCAAACACCCTTAAAAATGATCTTTAAATGTTCAAACAGATCATTGGAATTATTTTTGCACATTTGATCATAACAATTACATTGTATATGTCCCACATATGCAAATTTCCATTCTTGTTTACAAGTTTTGATGATCAGAATTTCACATTTAGTTTATGATATAGGATGTATTGGTACCTGTAGTTGATATGTGTGGCCACATTTGGCTGTATTCTCTTGCAATATCCAGAATTATTATTTCCCTCATGAATAAGATTGCTTATAGTAATATATTCTTTTTTCTACATTGTCACTTGACTTTCCTGTATACTGGCATGTACTAATGTTTCCACTAATGATCAAACCTCACCGTCCCCGCATTTCCTTAAAGTTTGTGATGCATAGTCTACCTGATTAGTTATTTAACCTGTAAATGACCAGATATGCTTATAGAAACTTCATATACTTTTAGGATGAATTTATTACTTTAATACATGACTATTACTTCATATTTCTGAGTGTCACTCTGTCAAGTTTAATATTTATTTCCTATGCTTGCAGCCTGAATGTTATTTGTAAATCACTATATCTAACACATTTTAACTTCATTTTCATACATCTTACTGTTTTATAGATATAAGTGAAACATTTTATTTCTTTTCAGGTCTAGGCTGGTATCTGGAACAAAGTGTTAGTGGTGGATCAGCTTGGAAGCTCTCCGTTAGTCTGGTGGTGATAGCAAGGTTTCATAAGGACATATGCAGTGTACTGCCATAAGTGATCATAACATCACCACACTAATATAAAGCACCTCAAGGACATGGCTTAAATCTTCATGAGAGAGATTTGCACCATTGTTCAGTAAGGTAAAGCCTGCCTAAAAACTGTATTTTCCTATCTTATTGTCGCTTTTTGTAGTTATCGACACTGAAATGTAATGCAATTTTCCTATAAAACATGGAAGTGGTCCCATCAGATGTTTCAATCTGAGTGCACTATTAGTTATACAAATAACTGCCTAAATACCTGACACAATAAATATGGAACATAGCAACTATTGTTGCTTCTTTAGTGTGTACACCTATATGCACCTTGATAGGCATATTGCGGTTTGTTGCCAAAATCACTATGAGTCATGCTACTTCATTACCCCTGGGAAAAATGTTCTCAGTTACACAGACCCAAACCACCATTTATTTTAAAGACCATTGATTGATCAACTTTTCTGTCTAAACTTTGACAAAATCTGTTTTCAAACTTTTATGAAAATTTAATTTTTCAATAAAATTTAGTTTATAAATTTAAATGTTTATTTAAATTTCCATTAAAATTTTTAATTTATCAAAATGTATAAACTTTAAACATATTTTCAGACAGGCCTTGTCTTGTAGTACAAATAGGTTTTTACAGCATTGAAAAAGTCCTATAATTAAGGAAGATATAGCAAATTTAGTTTTGGTTTCTCAAGGGCACATTGATCAGCATGTGCACCCTGTGGGACACCAACACTACACACCTTCCAGCAGGTGTCACATGTCTTGTATGCAAGGAAATTCAAAAAGACTTCATGTATAAAGTTCAAATAGGTGTGGCATTCAAATATAAAAGTTTTACTAAAATTTGCCCCAAAAAGTTGGGCTTGTCAGGAATCACACAACAATTAATACTTCCAGTTCAGTACCCACGAATGTAGTTCCAATCTATTTTTAGAACATTTTTTCTTCTCTCATTTTGGTGGTGATAGAAGAGTTATATTGATGCATATTTGGTAGGGATTTAAAGGTAATTGTTTATTCTTGAGAATATGAGCAGAAAGAGTGGTTGTCAGTGTGTAATTTGGCGACAGTGCACATGGAGTAATAAGGCCTTGGTGATGATCCGGAAGTGAAATATGTGTTCTGTTTACATGCTGCTCTGTTTACAGTGCAGCAGCTCAAAAAAATGCCGATCAACCCTTGACAAGAATTTCACCGTGAAGTCATCTTTGGAGCTATTTTAGATTAACATATGATTTGTATTGATTGTCACACTGTGGAAAGGTCAGTACTGAGAAATATATGTAGAGAACATATAGTAAAATTAATTGTGGTCTATGTCCAGTTAGACTAGCAATGGAGATCAAATGCGTAACTTGGGCTTAAAATGAGCAGCCAGCTTGGCTTACGTATTTACACGTATCTGCTACAGAGGTAAATATCTAAATATCTAGATGGAATGAGGGGTGATGAAAAGTATGCTAATTTGTTACAGTACTAGTGAACTTTATTAATGCATAAGGCACATATTGAATCTTTTAGCTGTCGTGTCACAGGAAAATATTCAAAATAACTCTTTCTTGTCAAAACAAAATGTAAAAAGAGGGTATGGTGGCAGTGTTGGTTCAGCATAAAAGCCACTAGTTGCATAAGGATTTGACTTTAAAACATCAGTCAGAATCATACAAGCATCTTTTCAACACAAAATATTAGTTTTTATTTGTATCTTTAATGTAATTTTCTTATCATTTTTCTGCATCAGGACATCATCAAATGAAAATTTTCCCCCTCCCCCCCCCCAAAAAAAAGATAACCTGTTCAGTGAGACCTACTCCACACTTTCTCTGTTCTCCGCATATGACCTTCATTCTCGTTGACTATCATGCGCTTCGATGGAATTGATATTTGCTTGTGAAAGACTGAGTAACATAGCATTATGACCAGATAGCTGAAGTACAAGTGGTATATCTTGCAAATTCTTTCATTCAGCGCAGATTGAAGTGCAGGGCAATAAAGATCACAGGGAAATGTCCGAAATGTGTATGGTGACCGACGTAGAATGTCTTCCATTTTGAGACTTTGAGTTGCAAACAAGGATATAAATTTGTGCAAGGCTCCATGTGTCGTTTACCACGCTGATGTATGAGCTTCGTGCTTTCGAACAGCACAAGTTGTCGTCACACTTAATTATAACAACCTAAAGCAAGTATTGGCTTGAGCAGACATGGGTGTGTGTGACGCCAGTTTTGATCTCTACACACACACACACACACACACACACACATATATATATATATATATATATATATATATATATATATATATATATACACATTGATGCTTGTATGATAAGTAGTTGATACACTGTTTTTATTACGACCTTGTTTACCATACAAGGATGTATGGGTATTTCGATGCGCACGAATGCGTGACCGAACAATGTAATGGAGAGACTCGAGAAACAACAGTCAGGGAGGAGATATATTTAGGAAGGAAATCGAAAGGAGTGAAGGAATGGGCTTGATATGAGATGAGTAGGAAACAAGGACAGGTGGAAACGCTATCTCACACCATACATTAAATGATGCAATAGGCTATCTGTAAGTCGAGAAGAAGAAGAGTGATTGGGGAAGTATTATCGTCTGACTATTTAATTGTATTAAATTGTTATTCATTTGAATTGCACCTTTTGTGATCTCAATAATTTAACTGTCTGCATTGATGATTGGGGCTCGGAGCTTCACCCCGCCCTCTCTCAGCGGTCACAAAAAATAAACTGCACACTTGAGTCCGAGATTTGTAATTATTCTCATGAAGTCAGCAATGTTCTGAATTATATTTCACAAGCATGCGTTCTTATTTCTGATTTAAATAGGACTACTCCGTCGGACTGTTGTCACAAAAATGTGACTGGGTGGGAACACCATGCTATATTTATGCAACATGATGCCCTAGTGCTAGACATCACAATAAACCATCACACTGCTGACATCGTAACGATATGACTTAAAGCTTTAGGATTGTTAAAGCTACTTTAAATAGTCCAAATCTCTCTCTCTCTTCTCTCTCTCTCTCTCTCTCTCTCTCTCTCTCTCTCTCTCTCTCTCTCTCATTTCACTTCCTACAAAATCGAGCCTGGGTGGGACTTCTATAAAAATTTAAATAAAGTATTAGAAGCACCCTTCCCCAACCATAATAAACCTACCATAGTGGCGGCATAACAAACCCCGCCACACGCCAGTCTACCGTCAGCTGTGACCATAGTTCGACCAACGTTTTCCATCAACTTCAAATGGCGTTAGTCTAAATGGCTGCCATAGATGGCCATACACCACAATTAATTTTACTATATGCTCTCTACATATATTTCTCAGCACTGACCTTTCCACAGTGTGACAATCAATACAAATCATATGAAAATCTAAAATACCCCCAAAGATGACTTAACGGTGAAATTCTTGTCAAGGGTTGACCGGCATTTTTTTGAGTGGCTGCACTGTAAACAGAGCAGCATGTACACAGAACACTGATTTCACTTCCGGATCATCACTAAGGCCTACTTACACTGTGTGCACTGTCACCAAAATACATACAGACAGCCACTCTCAGAGCTCCTATTCTCAAGAATAAACAATTAACTTTAAATCCATACCAAAGATGCATCAATATAACAATGCTATCATCACCAAAAGGAGAGAGGAAAAAATGTTCTAAAAATAGACTAGAACTACATTCGTGGGTACTGAACTGGAAGTATTAATTGTGATGTGATTCCAGATGTGAGAAGGTAATATTAATGTACTCAATTCCATGCTCTGTGGAGCCATCTTTGTCCCTACTCTGTTAAAAGCACTTCATCCCATGTCATTTGTTGCAATGAAGAGAGAGTCAAGATCATGCTTCTAGAAACGGTGGATAGCAACCTTACTGACGTTTTGATACCGTGTGTTTAGATCCGGCCCATCATCAACAATAAATATGAGAATTGGCGGGACCAATTTATCAATATCAATCCTGGTTATAGTATCGAACTCTGTCAGACACATCAACGTTTCAAAGTCAAATAAATGGCTGAGTACTGTTAATGCAGTGTTTTCCAGATCGGACAGCTATAAACGTTTGGACATAAAATAACAACAGCATCTACGTTTCCAAGACCGTCGCGATGGATATACTGAGGGTATAAGCTTGAGCTGGACAGCAATTCCCCCAGTCA
>JAQISU010000173.1:1350000-1417500 GCA_029339505.1 Unio delphinus
CTACACCCTGCTTAATATAGAAATATTTGGACAATTTGCCCGCAAATAAAACAGAACTAGTTACTCCCTTAAACGAGTCTTTCATGATGCGCCACGTCTTCTCTTTAAAGCCAAGTTTGTACAGCTTGTAAAATAACCCATTGTGCCAGACTGTATTGAATGCCTTAGCATTATCAAAAAATGTTGCATAGACAGGAGTATCTTTATCCATATAGTAGCATATAGATTCTTTGATACAAAATGCTGCAGTGATACTGCCACAATTATTCCTAAAACCTTGTTGCATTGGATTTGGAAAATTAATGTGCTTAGAAAATATAAGTAGTCTGTTATATATAATTTGCTCTAGGATTTTCTGAAGCACTGGAACTATAGTTATATCATGGTAATTATTCATATCTAATTTGCTTTTTCCCCCTCCTTTAAATATTGGTATTACTAAACCTTGTTTAAAATGGCATGGGTACTCCTCGGCCTCGTACACTTTTTTGAAGACAGTTTCAAGTAACTGTACACTGCTTTGAGTGTCCGCAAACAGTAAATGCTCGGCAACAATACCGTCGTGACCACATGCCTTATTTTTACTGAGAGAACTAATTGCACTACTGATTTCTTCTCTAGTGGGAATTTTGTCAAGAACTTCATCAAATTGGGAATGCATTTCTATACTCTGTTTTTTAACCTCTGCTAAGACCATCTGGTAATGATTCTTATCGTACAAATAGGTATTGTCAGGTAATGATAAAATGGAAAAATGATTTGCCCATAAGTCTCTTATAGAGTCGTGGTCACGTACAATTTTTCCGTTAGATTCAATTTCGTATATGTAACCACGTTTATGTCTTTTATACCGTATAAACTTATAGAAAGTAGAAATATCGAGCTCTGCAGCCTTTTCAAGCTCACTGAACTGTTCTCTGTCATACATTTCTTTTGCTCTCAGTAACTCTTTTCCAAAACATTTCTTCGCTTTCTTATAGTTCGCGTATGACTGAAATTCCCATCCTCTTGGCCTACCATCAGAGATCCATACCCTACGTTTCAGCCTCATTTCTGTATGAAACTTTTTTACGTTTAGTAATTTCCAATAGGGGTTAGCGTATGGGCAAAACCTTTTTATGGGCAGAAACCTAGAAGCTGCGTCATGTAAAATCTTTACCGTGTCTTGAATAATACTGTGATTGGAAAGGCAGCATTTATGGTTGGAAATCAGTAAATTATAGAATGGAATCAATAAGTTGGAACTTGGTAGGTACCGTTTATGTGGCCATAGTGGAAAATTGGCGTATGTATATGAGTGTGATACGCCGGAAATTCTGTGGATGGACTGGCCTAGGGTCGCGCAGTTAAATATTTCCCAGTTAGTAAGGGAATACTGGTGTAATTTCTATGGCATGACAAGCTATCGGTACGGAAAACGGATGATAATGAAGAAAAACCATGTAAAGGTGCAGTTAATGGACGTTTGGGCAAGTTGTCTCCTCTGGGTCGCCCATTGATTACAGCAAAGATTAATAATTATAGCAGACACGTCTTTCTTTCCATTTTACAACTCAAGTTGTATGGAAGTCTTTGGAAATTTGGGGAAAACATATGACTTCCAGCGTGACTCGCGCCAGGGTTTTGACACCGCTCGGTCAAGTGAATACCCCTGTGCTTGTAACAAGAAAAATTTCTGGTGACAGCGTTTTGGGATATGTGTGAATAGTTCTGTCATGGTTTGCAATTTATTCAGAGTTATTATGTGTGAAACTGACTATTGCTTCGCATTTGGAAAGAAAGAGGAAAGAAATATTATGGCTAGTGCGACTTTAACTTCGTTTATTGAGATTTCGCGACATTTGGTCTGCGAGAGTAGATATATGCATTTGCTGCTGAGAAGGATTTTTAAGAGGAGTCCTATGTTCAAGCAGGATGGAGTGTTCTATCCGGGATATACTACAGCGATGACAAAAGAATTGTATTGGTGTAGGTCGCGCAGATTGCGAGATCTAAGTCAGTTGGAGGTAAAACCGTGAGACAGTGCACACGCGGTTTCCATTTCTCCTCGACACGTGGGGGTTAAAACAGGGCCAAGTGATACTTTTGGTTCTTTTTAATAGGCTGGAATTGCTAAAATGTGGACGACAATCATTGGCCACGGAATTGTAAAAATGTCTGTAATTGTTTTGTTTTTGTACAAACTGATAGGAACCGCTAATGAAATGGTTTGACAACACCCCCCCCCCCCCCCCGCCGTGTTGTGTATAATTGAGGAGATTGGATTTTATAACATCTACAACAATAAGAACAATAAGAACAACATACATAAATTTGATATAAGCGTCATACACCGGTAGAAGTGGCCAATAAAAGTTTTAAATGGGTGGGTAATAATTTTTCCCCGTAATTATTACATGGATGGGTTGAGACATATTGTCTACGGGTGACAATTAAAAGCCGCGCAGTTACAATTAAATCAGAATGCGCCCAAAGGCTATGTAAATAATTTGATTATTGGTGTGATTATTTGTTTTATATTTTTAAATTCTGTAACGACAGATGTCGGTCTTGATTGGGGTTTTATTATTGTATGTATTAGTTTTATAATTTGCAATCATGTGGTGTTAGAGCAGAAAAGTTCTAGAAGTTGTTGCTGCATGAGACCAGGTGGTAAATTAAGTCTAGTAGTTTGAATTGTGCTTGGAGTTAAACATGGTTAAATTGAAAGAAGATAAGGGTATTATGTATGGTTGTTTGGAGGCTGGTGGACTATTTGTTTTATTTTTATTTTTGTGTTGCTGTAGGGTACGATTAAGTGGTGAAAAGATGATTGAAAAGGCAGTGTCAAGTCTAGCGTTCTATTGGTGACAATAGGGTCGCGCCAGATGGGCGTTGAAGTCATGGTTGACTTATTTTTGAGGTTCTTAAGAGGTCGTGTTTCATTTGAAGAACGCATTCTCTAACCTCGTGTAGTACAGGACGGATCCTGTATTTTGATTGTCATTGAACTGTTAGCGACTTGCCAGTTGAGAATTGATTTATACAGAGCACATTAAGAAGGAAGAAAGAAATCGTCTACACGCATCTTCATGATCATATATGGTTCAGCGAGGTTTTCATCATGCATAGTTTGACTTGTCTGCATGAATGGAATGGTGTCAATTTGGAAAACTGTGAAGGACAATTCAAAGCACGTGTTAGTTATTTAGCAGCATGAAGAAATTGTAGTGCACACCACAATTATAGTTGAATCGTGATGTAATGGTGTTCCAAACTTTAGCGTTTGGGGATAGGTTTTCTTAGGGATTTAGGTAACAACTGGTGTGGAATTTGTAGTGAATTAACAGTGAAAGAAACAAATAGGATCGTCTGGCACAGACTGAGTTGAAAAATATTTGCGCATTGAAGTCATGGTTGACTTGTTGGAGGTTAGTAAGAGAAGGTGTCTCTGAAGAACGCTAACCTCGTGATGTGTACAGGTGTACCAAGGTCTATTAGGAGAACGTGTGTCCTGGTGGAAACGCAATCTCCAGACCAGAGTTTTAATGTAAAGAGGAATGGTTCTGGTTGCATTTGATGTCTGTTGTTAGAGACCTATGCTTAGACAAGTCAATTTCGAGGAAGTCGTGAGGGAGTTTGAACCCGACTAAGTGGTTGAAACATTATTTCATCTTGGATTCAACTTGTTTAGATTTGGATAGTTTATGTTGTTGTATATAATCATATTGGTAATCGTTTATCGGGTGTGGGGTGAAATTTAGAAAAAAAAAAAAAAAAAAAAAATACTTCAAATTGTGATTTAGATCACAGAAATGTGACGTTTGTGTCACTCGGGACGAGTGATCTTTTAAAGGCGGGGGTAATGTCATAAATTTGGAGTAAGTGTTAGTGAATTTGAACCATGCTTGGGTCGTTAGTAGTGATTTTGGGTACAAGCCGAATGACTGTCCCTGTGGTAACATAGTCCATATTAAAATTCAGTGGTGTATACAAGTAGTGTGATTGGAAAGGCAGCATTTATGGTTGGAAATCAGTAAATTATAGAATGGAATCAATAAGTTGGAACTTGGTAGGTACCGTTTATGTGGCCATAGTGGAAAATTGGCGTATGTATATGAGTGTGATACGCCGGAAATTCTGTGGATGGACTGGCCTAGGGTCGCGCAGTTAAATATTTCCCAGTTAGTAAGGGAATACTGGTGTAATTTCTATGGCATGACAAGCTATCGGTACGGAAAACGGATGATAATGAAGAAAAACCATGTAAAGGTGCAGTTAATGGACGTTTGGGCAAGTTGTCTCCTCTGGGTCGCCCATTGATTACAGCAAAGATTAATAATTATAGCAGACACGTCTTTCTTTCCATTTTACAACTCAAGTTGTATGGAAGTCTTTGGAAATTTGGGGAAAACATATGACTTCCAGCGTGACTCGCGCCAGGGTTTTGACACCGCTCGGTCAAGTGAATACCCCTGTGCTTGTAACAATACTATCAATATCGACATTTGTCACTAGTTCTGCCTTATGCAGTTGCGCTAAAAATTCATTGCGTGTTGCTTCCTTATACCTATTTATTTGTTCTGCCGATGCTTTCTTCCAATTTATGGAGGGAATTATATGCTTGTCAGCCATGATTATATTATATGCAAGAGGAATGACCAGCTCTATTTTTACAGGATGATGATCTGAAATGTTCAAAGGATGGTCATCAATTATTTCGGCCTTAACCACTAAATCGAATTTGTCTTTTTGCAATAGTATATGGTCTATCAACGATTTGGATTTACCATCGATTGAGAAAAATGTAAAGTCAGGTCCTTCACAAATAGATTGACTATTAACGGATATTAAGTGCCTATCGGTAAGAAACTTTTCTAGAATAGCACCTCTAGCGTTTGTTGTTAGACAATTCGTTTTGAAGCTAAGCAGTGAACTTAACTGGCCATTGAAATCACCCGCGAGTATGGGAATGCCTTCTTTACAGAACATATCAAACTGGTCCTTTAATTCTTCCATTGTTTCATAGTAACTTGCAATAGGAAAATTAGTTGATGGCAAAAGTGCTCCGAATACAAAATATTTCAATTTATCATTACATATCACTTCTATTCCTAAGACTCTATCACTGCCGACGCTCAACAAAGGATTAACGCAGAGTGACTTCCTGTATAGGATTGCTATTCCCCCAAACCCTTTATGTCTTATCCTTTCTTCGACATTCACTTTTAACCTATTGTCAGAGCGTGAGAAAGATTTAAACTGTGGATGTAAATTGTCTAGAAAGTTGAGTTGCTCCGGAAGAAGCCAGTGCTCAGTAAGCACTGCAATATCTACCTCATTTAGCAAAGAGTACAAGTATGGTGCACCATACATAGCTCCTTTTACGTTCCATGTCATCAGACGAAATGTATGACTAGACATTTGTTGACTTAAAAAATAGATTTTCAACACAAGTAGTACAATGACTATAAAGTAGTTGACCATAATTTATGCATATATATGCGACTTACTACCCCTTTATATAGTTCCACCTGAACCTCTTGGCGTCCTTATCACCGTAATCCTCATACCATTCTCTTGCCCATACAAAATCTGGCCAAAAACCTTTCTCTAAAACCTTCTCAAAGTCAAAGTCATCTACTGTGACTAAAGCAGTAAAAGTGTCCTTTCCTCCTATTACACGCCAGTGCTTTAAGATCTGAGAGTCAATTATTGCTATTCCTTTGTTTCTGGCGTGCTTTTCTATACAAGTTCTCATCTCTTCTCTCGTTCTGTCAACCGGTATCCTGGACATTAGAACTCGACGTTCATAAGAGTTCCTCACTCTTTTTTGAGGTCTGCAGTTTCTGTTAGTTGTGATGACATCGATTGTTTTGCTTCCTTTATCCAAGTCTTTTGATGAGGTGGCTGAATTTTTTTTGAATGGTGATCTTCTTTCCCTGTTAATGTATCTTGCATTTTCCCGTACTGAGTATTTCTGATCATGATGATAACCACGTTCTCCATTATCTTCAATTACTGTCAATTCTTCAGTTGAGGTACTGGGTATTGTGGACGGAGTCAGAACCACTCCTTCCCTTGAATCAGTGGATTTCAAGCGACCGCCTTTGTTCTTCGCCGTATATTCCGTTTGGTCTGATAAATACTTCCGTCATTTTGTACGATCAAGATTTAGAGCAGTTCTCACATTCACCATATTTGCTGTTTGTGTTTCAGTTGAAGGTTTGACCATACGCACTATATCAGCTAGTGTTATTTGAGTCTGTGCATCGCATTTCGTGCTTACATTTTCTTTATCCTTATCACATACTCTATCTTCGAGCAGTTGATGTAAAAACAGTTGGTGACCTTTAATACTTTCCAACTGGTTATTCTTCTCCCTGAGTGATATTCTCAAGGCCAGATTGTCTTTAGATAATTTTTTTTCTTCCTCTTTGCATCTTTTTAATTCCAATTGTAGTCTAGTAACATCAACATCTCTAGTGTGCAGTTCTTTACGTATCTTGTCAAGCTCAGTTTTCAATTCATTTCTGATGTCATCTTTCATTTGTTGAATACTGCTTTGTATAAAATGTTTTAGATCTATTATCTTGTATAAATTCTCTATTGTTACGGAACTGTCATTTGTATCATTTAAAAGAGATGATACTGAATTGCGTTCGGAGTTCTGCATCACCTGTTCTGGTTCTGATTCTGATCGCTGTGACTGTTTGTTAGATCCTTTTCTTTTAGATACTCGGCTCCCATATGTACTACTATCATGTATACCCGTGCGTGGTTTCTTTCTCGACGCGAGGCTTTTCACTTCAGATAAGTTGTTATCTCCTGCTAAGAAATGGTATAGAATAAATATATCCTCAGCTAATCTCTCCTCTAGAGGCGCACTATCACATCTTACTGTCCTCTCAACTATACAAGTCACAGGATAATTACTGTTTTCCAATTTAGCCAGGTCATGTAGTGATAGTCTGATATCTTTTAAATTCTGCTCATCCAATTCAAAACACATCTTCTTTTTGAAATCATCTCTGTCCAAAGTTCCAAATTTAGAATCGATTTGAAGGTATATATTTTTCTCAGTCTGAGTTGCTATCAAGTCTTCTTCTAAATCTGACTTTTCATCACCACTGTACCGCTCATCTATTTCTAGATCATCATCCATGTCCGTAGTTCACATCATCTATAATATCCTACTGATAAAGCATTTTGGTACTTTTCTAATGAAAATCTCCCAAATTTTAACCAAAAAACAAAATTATAACAAATCCTCCATGTTTCATATATCACTCAATCGCCTCTCATTGTTAGGAAATTAGTCAGAACTATATATTCAATGATGAGCATTCTGATTACTCAAACTTAAATTACAAAAATTACATACTGCATATTGCATATTATCTGCAGTTCACAAAACTCATACAAACGGCAGTTTGCAACTCGAATTTGTTACACAAACACAATTATAACAAATCCTCCATGTTTGTTGATCATGACGTCATCATGACGTAAATAATCAAATTTTTGAATGAATAAACACTTTTTTCTCCAAAATTTCATGTGATCCACCAATAATGCTATATACCCTGCACTCCTCGAACACTCACACATCATTCCAACAATCATGAACCATCTCACTGTAGAAAAAATCACTCATAAATGCCAAAATCCACAGAGCCACCTTTCTATGTTCCACCTATAGCCGTCGTGTATGTATGTATGTATGTATGTTTGTGTCTATGTTATGTATGTATGTATGTATGTATGTATGTATGTATGTATGTATGTATGTATGTATGTATGTATGTATGTATGTATGTATGTATGTATGTTTGTGTCTATGGTATGTATGTATGTATGTATGTATGTATGTATGTATGTATGTATGTATGTATGTATGTATGTATGTATGTATGTATGTATGTATGTTTGTGTCTATGTTATGTATGTATGTATGTATGTATGTATGTATGTATGTATGTGTCTATGTATGTATGTATGTATGTATGTATGTATGTATGTATGTATGTATGTATGTATGTATGTATGCATGCATGCATGTATGTATGTATGTATGTATGTATGTATGTATGTATGTATGTATGTGTCTATGTTATGTATGTATGTATGTATGTATGTATGTATGTATGTATGTATGTATGTATGTATGTGTGTGTGTGTTTGTGTGTGTATGTATGTATGTGTGTTTGTGTGTGTAGTGCGTGCGTGTGTGTTTATGTGCGCGCGTGCGTGCGTACACAGCCAATTTTAGCAATATAAGATACATGTATATCTATGTGCAGAGTTTAAGAGCTTTTCCGATGGAACGATTCGGTCGACCATCGTTTACTGTCAGTGAGATAAAAATAATCAATTAAAATGTATGTGATTTATGCTGGCTAAAGCTTAGCTTTCATATCTAATGCCATCGAAAAACAAAAGATACCCAATTTTGGCAGGATTCCTTGTTGCAAAGTAATTGATTATTGACCAGGAAGAAACTGATGATCGATGAAAACGTTTACTCGATTCCTGACATTATAGCGTACTAATTTAAGCTAGTCGTTGACTGACTGGTAGTAGATTATAAACCATGAGTCAAATTCACAATATATACATTTCATCTTCACGAAATCAATAATTAAGGCTGAGGTACAATTAAATGTTAATGTACCTTTATAAAAGTAACCGATTATGAATATGCAAGGAGTTCAAAACATAAAAGAACCCAGATCTTTCCTGAAAACAATATTTAAGAACAGAAAAGAGACATAGCATGTTTCTAAAGAAAAACAAAGATATATATATATATATATATATATATATATATATATATATATATATATATATATATATATATATATATATATATATATAGTTTCGTTTTCTAAAGAAAGACATAATTTGTCTGTAAAACGAAAAAGAATTAGTTGAAGCCAAATAACAAATAAGAAACATGCCACTGAATGGGTTGAGTAAATAATGTTATGTCGATTAAATATAAACCTAATTAGGTTTTTACAAGAGCTCTCTCTTTCATAGATCTTCAGATAAATTGAAATAATGGCATGGTCCCGTATCTGTACTAATAAATACACTTAACCACCATTTGAATGTTTATTGACTTTGATAATTAAGCGTTAATACGGAAATCTTTGTGCAAAGAATAGGATTATTCGATGAGCACTTATCGATTTAATTTACAATCTATTATAATCTACGAATTTTCAGATTATTTTATGCCAATATTTAAACAAAAATCATTTCAAATTCACCATTACTTTTAACATCCTTCAGGTCGTATTCATTATTCATTTTAAGGTTTTAAGGTATTAGTGATATTGATATCAATTCCACGATCAGTATTATCCGAATTTACTAACGTTGTTTTTCATAAATATTACTAATTTCAAGGCATACTTACCGTCTCTTTTGTAATTTTCGAAAAATCTTGGTAAGTTTATAATTTTATTGAGTATAACAATTAAATGCTGAAGAGAAATTTAAATGTCGATGTTAATTTGCACTATTTCCCAAGAAGACAAAGCATTTTATGGTCCTGTTGTTCAGCATCCAACACTATGCAGTAAATGCCAGAAATGGCTGAAAAGTGTAATTTACAAACTAATCATTAGTAAAATCGTCGAAAACGCTGAGATAGAATGCACAACTTTTGCTCATCAGCGTAATCCAGAGAGTAGTTGGAATTATTTATTTTCTTTTGTTTTGTGTCCGATAAGATACGCTTTCACTGGAAAACTTCATAAGTTGCATTCTGACTTTATAATATTTACGAGGACAAACATTAAAACGCATATATACTGTTCAGGAAACTAACTTATATAATATAAATTTAATTTTATGGTTTTATTTCATAGTTTTGAAAATGGGTTTTTCTTCATTAAATGGTTTTGTTATAAAATATTGTTTGCAGTTATTAACCTTGTACAAACCTGAAATTATTTCTGCTTGACCTGATTGACCTTTTTATTTGAGTTATTTCATTTAGGTAAGCAACTAATAATAGCTTCATTATTCTGTGTATGAACGTTTTATCAGGATTATTATTGAGGTAAACAGTGAAGTAAATATTTTTGATCATAGTTAAAGTGTTAAAGATAATTAAGTGAATTTTGAGGCTATTGTTTTGTAAACAAACAAGACACTTTTAGATCAGTCTAGAATGTTATTGTTCATTAAGGGTAATAGTTCTTTTAGAATGGGCTAATTGTTATCTGATGTCAGGCAGATTAGAATGGGCTAATTGTTACCTCATGATGATCATCAAGCGGCGAACATCGAGCAGGCAGGACCGGGGCAGCGCTGACCACCGTGAACATGAGAGTACAGCGGATAAATGTTAACCATTAGGAGTGCCAATAAAAAAAGAAGAAGACACCCAGAGGAGTAACAAGGTTTCGCTTAAATTAGCGCTCGTCGATAATGACGTAGTAATACCACCGTTGGAACTCAGTCACATAGGACAAGCTGTAGATTCTCCAGTATGCTGAACAAGGGAACATGGCGGCTGCCACGAGGCAATCCAAGATGGCGTCCAAGCATGAGGTCGAGAACTCTCCCAAGGCATGGTTCAAAAATCATGGAGCCTGTGGTATAAGAACCGGACACCGGAAAATATCAGCAAGGTGAAGATGTAATAATATCGGCACCTGATGAAATGCCTGTACAGCAGAGATGTGATAATTTTCGCCTTTGCCTTGTTCGTTCGCTTGGA
The DNA here is from genome assembly GCA_029339505.1 of Unio delphinus. Taxonomy (NCBI): domain Eukaryota; kingdom Metazoa; phylum Mollusca; class Bivalvia; order Unionida; family Unionidae; genus Unio; species Unio delphinus. The sequence goes on from JAQISU010000173.1 coordinate 1,360,715, forward strand.
TAATAGGGGACTCATTTGGTTACGAGTACCCCTCTTTGAACAACTTTCCGTGGCCCTAAAAAGCTAATTTGACCTTATTGGTATCGCCTCCAACAAAATTCAAGACCAAAATTACCTAACATTGACTACACTATTATATGTCGCTTAGACATTTTTAATTTTCTAAATTTGTTAGGGACTTATTATATGTACGCTTATGTACTAGTTCTATTTGAATGATAGGACTTTAAATAATAATTCTTCAACTTAAATATTTGAATAATTGCACAGGTGGCTAACACATTATTGGATGTTAATTTGTCCATTAGTACAACTGGACTGAATTTGACCTTTAGTATGACCTTGTCGTTTCAGGTGTGGACTGCGTCCTTTGCTGTGCTGTCTTGCTGTTTGCGTGCTCTGGTGTGTGCTGCTGTGTCGACGCCCTCCTGGACCTGGGCCCTTTCCGCCTTTGCCGTTTCCGACTCACCAAATTACTAGCGAAATGAGAAAACATTTTCCCTCGCTACCAACGTTTACTTCCGATTGGTTGTTAGGGGTGGGTGTGTGTAGGTACTATTCCTACCCACCCCATGGGCTTTCATTTCTCCCGATAGTTACTTTTTAGTAATTTGGGAGAACGCCCTATTTAAAATATAGTGCATAAGCACTGTAAATCCTGAGGGGGGGGGGGAGTAGCGACCCTCCCCAAAGGACCTTAAATGGCCACCGATATGGTGGCTATAAAAGTTGCCCATATGCCCCTAGAGGGCGGTGGCAACTCAAAAACACCCATTTCAGTCAGTCAGTAATTGTTACCTGATGTCAGGCAGATTAGAATGGGCTAATTGTTACCTGATGTCAGGCATATTAGAATGGGCTAATTGTTACCTGATGTCAGGCATATTAGAATGGGCTAATTGTTACCTGATGTCAGGCAGAAAACTATGTTACCAGTCGTGCTTTGCCATCTTGTACTTTAAGTTGTCTTATGTTGTGACCAGTTTCTTTTGAATTTTGGTTTCTTTACATTATTGAATTCAACTGATTAGTTTCTCTGGCTATACAATTGTGCTCTGATAACATTCTTGGATAAAGACATTCGCTGGGACTTATTCTGGCATTAAAGCCTAGAATATTATTTCTGTGATTCAACTGACACATCAGTACTTCGTAGGCTATAACAAACAATTTATCGCCTTCATTTTGGATATCTTCGGGACTTGAACTGATTTTTATTCTGGACATTGTATTACAAGGACTTGTGCTTTTTATCTCTTGGATTATTTATGGATTTGATTCCCAATACTGTTCTTTTTTTCTTCATTTTCCCCTTTGAATAATAAGGATATATATCTTATTTGTTACATTTTACTAAGCTTGATTTTTTCACCCTTTCCTGTACTGTTTGAAATAAAGATGAATTGCTTCAGCTTGCTAGAATTAGGATCTGTCTTAGGCTAAAACTTCTTTAACAAAGCAAGAAATAAAAATATTTTGGTCTAATATTTGGTGAAAAAGAATGTTTTGGATAAAAGATTAGTAAGTCTGTATCAGATTCTAGCATAAAAATAAAGGACTTTAAACAAAATTAAAATACAAGATGAAATTAGAGGTAAGAAAGCTTGAACATCATATAGATAAGGAGTAGAATCAAATGCAATTAGATAAGAGAGAGAGAGAGAGAGAGAGAGAGAGAGAGAGAGAGAGAGAGAGAGATTTGTCTACAGTTTCATAACCATTAACATATATGTAAAATCAGTTTTCAAAATCATCAACGTCTTATATCATTCTTGGACATCTAGTATTCATATTTGTTAAGGTTATCATTTTTAAATATGATTTTTAGAGCTCTTATCATTGCTTATAAAGAATAAAACAAACATTAATCATCTTCTTTCTAAACATTAAGATAAACATATTTATTGTTCATTTTGTTTACACATTCTGGTAATTCTGTGTATGTTATGCCTCTCACACAATGATGTATATCTGCATGCAATGTTAATAATTGATGCCTTAAAAACCCCACAGCGTATCTAGTATTTTTTTCTTCTGGACAAAACAAATTGCTAACAGTATTTTCATCATCGTGACAAGTGTTTCATTGTGCTCTTCGTTTTTTTTATTAACGACTTTTTTCTTCGATACCAATCAATATATTTCAATCCCTCCCGCTATTACGAGTCTAATATCTAAACTACAATAGATTCAAACTCTCTTTTCTATATATTTTCAAGTATGGGTCAGAATCTAAACAAACTCTTTTCCTCTTTCCCGTAAAATCTGCACTCGTTAATGCTCATTTGAATTAATCATGAGGCCTTCTGGTGATATTTATGTTTCTATTATATTTGATCATTCATTTTTTTTTAATCCATCTAATAGATAGGCTAATTAATGTAGTCTGAAGTCTATTCAACTATGAATCCATTTATTTTAATACTATATTAGCAATAAAATTTATATTACATTTTTGTCCTTGCATATGACTTATTTTGGCACAGCTTTTATACTCTTACAAGTAATTTGGTTCTAATGGTTTTCTCGGATCAAATTATGTCTTCTATTATGATGCTACTTTGGTTTTATGTTAGAGCGCATCTGGAACCTATGGCATGATGTATTCAATCTGGTAGACATGCTTTTTTTCAAAATATCGAAAACGTAATATTTTCTAGCATTTTTACTACTGGAACGTTTCAGCTGGATATGTGGCTGTCATTAATCTCAACATTTCTTGTTTCAATCGCACTGTTTACAGACTTTTAAAAAAATGTACTTTAGTCTCTCCAGACGCACTAAAGTATACTGGTAAAATACAGAACCTATTTTACAAGACAATATTTCACAATCTTCTCCCTACTAAACTTATCATTTTCTGCTTGCAAGATTCTTACAAAAATATCCAATATTTTTGGCGATTATGAAATTTTTTATATATTAAAATACCGGTTAACACTAAGCTTTTTTAATCGAACATTTTCATCGTACAAGACGTCCGATATATGAAATTCAGTGTAAATCATTTGAGTTTATTCTGATTTGGTTCATTGTAGTGTTGTTCCGATTATCGATTATAATCGATCATCAGTTGGTTGAGCAGATAATCGATTGTGTACTCCATAATCGATTGTGTGTAAAGGGAGACTACTTTTTAGGTGTATACAAAGCACAAAAGTTAGTAAAACTCCCAGCCACTAAAGTTGATTTGAAATTTATTAATTCCCGTCACAACTACAAATATGAAACCTTATGATTCATAATTAGGAACATATAGCCATTATTACATGGTCAAGTTGTTAAAGTGTTGAGTTAATACATTTAAACACATTTTTGTTGATTTGTTTCAGTCAAATTGCAACATCTTTTGTAGTATTTATAAACAATGACAAACAAGAAAAATATGTCCTTCTATACTTTAAATTATAGGCACATCACATGTGAACGAACGAATTTCGGGAGATTGTAGCAGTATTTCAGTTACATATGACTGATCAGCCATAAAAAGTTGCGTTCATTTAACTAAGTTGTAGAACAAAAGTAGCACATAATGTAATATTATTGTCAGGTTAAAGTATACATGTTATTAAAAGAGATTACTCCTGTATATTGAACTCTTGATCAAAGATATAACTGTTTAACAAAAATTAAAATTTGCTCTTAGTAACCGATTATAATCGATGATCAGTTGGTTAAGGAGAACCGATTATCGATTATGAATTTCTGACCGATTCCCATCACTAGTTCATTGATTACTGAGATACCGATTTTATACAGCTCTATTTATGTAAGCGATGTACTATTCCGGTTTGAAACAATACTTATGAAATCAATACCATTTTTATTTTTTTTTTGTCGGATATTTCTTTCATCGTTATTGTTCTCACACACTTAAAAAATATTTGTCTTGGTAAATATCTCCTCATTATTCTATTTCATCATTTCGTAAAGACAAGGCTCACATAAAAGTGGTTTTCGTCTTAAAATAGCTTCCATACAATTTTTGAAAACTGGATTGACAATTTGATATCATAACATTCTCACTTTTTATATGTTACAAATGAAAGAATTGTCAGATAACCCAAAAAGTTGATCCATACTTTAGATTTATGTGTCTTCACTGCTGGGTTCAATAGGAATCATTAACTGAAATGTAATAATTACGCTAATTACTATTAAATCAAACGATGATGTTAGGTAAAATAATTATCCATTACCCATGGTCTTATTCTGAGTTAAACTTTCCCCATTCTAGTTTTCCAAGTTCTGTTTAAAAGCTCCTCTAACGACACCTTAGACTGAGCATGTAGAATATTATTATCTTTGTTTCTGCTATAAATGAATGATAAAGCTTGAGGATATAAATTTCATTCTTTCTTTTCTGATTCTGATCGTTAAAGATTTATCCGAAAACGTTGCCTATTGATGTGCGTATAGCTTATATACTGTTCTTCTTTTTTATTTTTAACTTTATGTAACGTTTGAAGTGAGCTTGAATATATATATATATATATATATATATATATATATATATATATATATATATATATATATATATATATATATATATATATATATATATATATATATCTGTGTGTGTGTGTGTGTGTGTGTGTGTGTGTGTGTGTGTGTGTGTGTGTTTAGTTCCATGACTTCAAAGGATTAAAATATAAACCAATGCTTGAGAACTAATTCTCAACATCTGGATGCATTGTGTGGTAAAAGTCCAGTACTGTTCATTGTTCGTTTCGGTGTTTATATTAGATAAGAAAATATGAATGGTTCGCAAAAAAAAAACAAACCATAAAAGCCTTGTAACTCGGGTACAATGCGTACCTAAAGATGTGGTAAAATCAGCAAATAAGTAATAATAACATAATGAGCGATTGCCACGCCTTCCGTATCTCTTACAGGCTATTGTGCATGCGATTGTATTTTACTTTTAGCTATTCTTTTAAATGACACATCTTTAGGTGGCATTCAAATACAAATATTTCATCAAAGACTGATTATATCAAGCTTTTTAGCGACCAAGATCAGAAAGATAATACTAAGTAAAATAACCTGCACTCAGTTCAATGATTTATGCAATCTAAATACAACAGAAAGGAAATTCTTCTTTAAAAAAATAAGATTAGTTATTTCCTACCTTTTAATTGGTGACCACTTTACCTAAATAAAAAGCGTAAAGTAACATATAAACAAATGCTGTTATCTGAATACAAATATTTCATAAGGAACACATTGTTGAGAGCTCGTGATTTTGTTTAATTGCCACTGTCGATCTTGTCACTGAGATAAAATTGACTCTAAATTTACAAAAGAAATTATTAAAAGATAAAACGTTGAAATGATCACACTCCTATCAAATGCATGGTAACACATTCTAATCTATTCTTGATTCAGTTTAAAAGCAATCAGTATTCAGGGCATTTAGTACAGATCTGGACTAACTTTGATGTTAACAGAGAACGATTAAAAATTCAAATAACAATGTCCGTTTTACAAACAATGTTTATGTGTACTGCTACGTACATACACACGTACATACGTTCCTACCTGCCTGCCTACCTACCTACCCCCCCTACAGAGGTATTATGTATGTCACAGTGTTCTTTTAATATGTGAGATATTGGTTATGTTCCCGCCAAGTATGATATTTGGTAGATGCACTGATTTCACAACTATTTCGATCGATAAGCATGAAGCTAGTTGGATAATGGAGTTTAGACAAAGGCCAATCGAATGCTTGTATTCAGATACTTGGATGAAGATCATTCAAAATTCTAACGTCCACATATTTAGACATTGATAATTGTGAAATTCGAATGCATGTTTTTAGGATACACTGCATGTATATATTTATCAAATATAAACAGTTTGAATACTGAAGATTCGAGTAATCTACATATATACAATATACGGATACTGGACATGCGAATGACCAATATAACATTAGTTTGATCTTGAAGATTCCAATATGCAATGAAGAAAATCAAAGTTTCACCTCTGCCGCCATGATAATTATGGCTTTCTAATGTGGGTTAGATAGGACCGTACAATCAATGATTTTTCTGCATGGATATTAGCCTGAGAGACTTTAAACTTGGTTCCAACTGATCAACATCATTTTAACATTAGTCAATTGTCACTAGTTTTATATACAGCAGATGATACACTCTATAAGTGCAAACTGAAGTAGTTGACAAGTAGATTTCATTATACCTAACTCAAATTTAAATGGGATCAGAAGATCTTAATGCGTAAATAACATGGTATCTGCGTCATCTGCGTAGCTACGTGACTGCCCACACTTGTAAGTGGATTGAACATCAGAAAAACTTCAAAATTGAATCTTTGACAAGTAGTTATAACTCTCACATTTAGCCGATAGGGTATCGTGACATTATGAAGATTCGTTTTACCACACACGTACATTTAGATATCAAATTAAAATATAACTCTAACACCAAGTGTAGCAACTACCTTCATTGTTTAATGTCATTGAAGCACTCGTTCCTGTCTGCTGTAAAACTGAAGATACACGTTATGAAAACAAAAATATATAATTTAATACACACCTATATGGAATGGTTTGTCTGTTGTTGCTGCAGCTGTTATTGTTGTTGTTGTCATTAATAATAATAATAATAATAATAATAATAATAATAATAATAATAATAATAATAATAATAAATATTTGATAATTTGTACAGGTGCTTCTTTAAAAATTAAAAAAAAATGCACCATACATATCTTTCCTTGCTTGATGGAAATGTGAAAGGGGGAAAAAAAACTGCATCTCATCGAAACGATATCTGAAAAATTAAATTCATTTATTACATCGGGGCTTAGAGTAATAGTTTTACTTCCTTACGACAAATATAAATATTTGTATCCAACGATTGGATTTTTAATAGAGGCTCATTTTTGTTGAAGTTATGTAAAATGAACTGCAATGCAAATTTTAAGTTAAAGCGTCTAAATTTCATATGCATAAAATCACTGCGTAATTCTGTTGCAAAAGGACTTGAGCGCATTGTGTAAAACAATTGACTACAATTCTGAGCACCACGTCCGATCCCATCACTACTGAATGCTGGAGAAAACATTTCTGCTAATTCAGTGTTACAAACCATTCAAAATAGAATGGGCTTAATTCATTTTTACATAATCTGCTGAAGACACTGCTAAAACTATATTTCCTAACATTTAACTTAGATGAACAAACATATGACACTGGTAAAATGACAGCAGCACGTTTTCAGATTTAAAACATGGGCAACAATATGATGTTGGTTGTTGTTGTTGCAGTGTTTGACGCCATTTTTCAGCACACGATAAGCTATACATGGCGGCAAGTATTAATGGTGGAGAAAGAACCCGGGAAACCCACAGAAAGAACCACCGACCCACGAGAAGCTACTGGCAAATTTTCTCACATACACACATTGGCCGAGTCTGAGAATCGAACCCACTCAGACAGAGGTGAGATGGCAGTGATCCGTAACGGAGAGAGTTTTAGACCACTCGGTCACCTGGGGCCCCATATGATGTTGGTGGTGATGGTGTATTTTCATACTGAATGAAATGGGTAACATTGTTGGCTACATCAACTTGAAAAAGATTTCCGATAGCTGCAAAACAGCACTAAACATTACAATAAATATTGACATGGTAAAAATTTTATTCTAGCAGCTGATATGAAGTCCTCAACAATTCATCGAAAGCTCGACATTGATATCAAGGAAGTGAAATATTTTTTATATAGCTTATGAATACAAGAAGGACAACAATAAAAACAAGAAGAATGTCAAACGTTGTACAATCGCAACTGCCCGCCATTTGTCAATTAAAAATCATTACACAAATAAGGAACTAATTGATAATAATGATAAGTGTCCCATAGGTTATTTTAACTTAATTAATAACTTCGTTTTTAATATTTTTGCCTTTTTAATTATGCATACATTTTATATGTAATAATAATGTATAAGAACAAGCTAGTTTATATTTGAGCTAGATCTTCAACTTTGTCTCATAAATTTTAAGTCGTCTTCCAGCAAATTTGTAATAATGATCATATAAGTTCATATTTGTAAACGAAACATTTAAAAATATTCGAAATACTATATCTTAAAAGTGATCTGTTAACTCAAGTATATGGTCTTGCAAATAACAATCTATTACTTTGGGATTTCTTCAAAAGATATGACATAACGAAGAAGTGAGAGGGGTGTTGTTCGTTATTCGTTTCCTTTTTCTGATTAGTGTTTTTCAAACCACTGCATCAAAAACAAACATCATTCAGTTGTAGGAATTGTGTGCATCTGAACACGTGTGCATAATTGGTCAGAAGAGGTCAGAGCGTATCTTAAATTATTTCTGGGATACGATTTTAGACGTGAATGTATACCAATATTCCGAAATTATAGAAGTGATTCTTGGAAAATAACTGTTTTTAAACACAATAAACAGTGTATCGCATCCAATGTACTGGACGCTTCAATAGAGTGGATGTCGCGATTATGACGTATGTATTTATATGTTAGTGTTTAATGACACCTCATCACAAAAGACGTATGTATTTATATGTTAGTGTTTAATGACACCTCATCACAAAAGTGGCCATGTTTAAGCAACAAAAAGTAAAATTCAAAAATTTAAAATTTAATTCTGCAAATTGTAAGGAAAGTAAAGCCTTTCAAATAAATAAATGAATAGAGACAATAATATAAGAAAATAAAAGGTATGCTGTTAAGTTTCTGTAAAATGTTCAAAAATAACAAGAGAAGGTAAAACGTGTAAAAACAAATTGAAAACAATAATATATTTTGTTGTTTAAACAGCATTGCGCTAAAGAGGTCCATGATGTTTTGGGCGGTACTTCCTCGTTTCATTTCTCAAGCAGTTCATGTCAAAATATTTCAGTTTCACAAGCTGGACATTAAAACACAATCGACAAGAATGTACTCATTATCAGTGGATGCTGGTAAAGTACACACTCTGGCCAAGTCTCACACGCCAGGAGGCATAGATGAGTCAAGTATGTATCTCCGAGACAATGCCGCCTCGTCCCTCCGATTTCATGAATAGGAAAAATGGTACTGTCTGATAGTAGGTTTGCTGTTTCTTAAGTTTGTTTGTGGAGGTTTCGTTTCACATATTTTGCCAAGTATGGTTTATGTAAAGGTTAAAGTCATTGCATGGAGCTTCCATTCAAACCTGCACGGCAGATTGGCTGATTTACATGTTCGTTTATTTTGCTCAATGCATATGAGGCAAGATAGCCAACAGTACAGACTAATTTGTCTTGATTGAATGAGAACATCATGTCTCTTCATTGTATGGGCTATTAGCATTAGCGGGTTTTCATTTTTAAGCTTTGAATGTGGAAATGGAATCTGAAATGGTTACGAAATTTTTTTCTGAAAGGGTTTTGGACGTCTTACAACCGCCACGATAGAGCTCTGGGCCAACATGAACACGGTGAAGTCAGCAGAAAAGTATACAGTTAGTTTGTTTTTCTGCTTTCTAAAATTTGACCCCGTTTTCTTTAACCCATATCTGAACTAGATTCATTAGTATGGCTACTCCGTCATCTACAGCATATCAAAATGACAACATATAATGAGCAGTTAGTTTATGGATAAAGACGTTTCTCTATACTGTTAATTTTGATGTTGAATACGTTGACTTGAAACATACCGCCCTGCGGAACACCAATCCTGATGATAGCCTGTATAAAGGGTGCTGGTTATCTAACCTAAATCAAAATTCCATCGACAAAACGCCGCATCGGGAAACATTATATGTTATATTTAATGTCGTCTGTTTTATTTATTAAGAATATCACTTTACCGACGACAAAACACCCACTATAAAGCGCCAGTAATCACAAGAGCCAAATGAACATTTTGTTCGAATCTTTGATGTACTTGCACAATGAATTGAAACCATGAATACAAAAACAATGTACTTCTATTTTGGAATTATTTATACTAATATATAAGTAGACAACATCCCAGCTGAGCTCATATTGCATTAGGTGGGGTGGGAATCAGTAATAGAGCTACTAACATAAATCTGCAAAATATCTGGCAGACAGGTGAATGGTCAACACAGTGGACCCAGTCACTGATTATAACACTACCCAAAAAGGCAATCTCCAGCTGTGCCAAAATTACAGAACTATCAGTTGTATCAGCCATGCTAGTAAAGTGATGATGAAGATCATCTTGAAAGACTGAAACCACAAGCAGAAGAAATAATCGTGGAAGAAATTTCAGGGTTTCAGAGTGGAAGAAGCACAGCAGAACAAATATTCACTATCAGAGTTCTGTATGAACAGAACTCGCAACATCTATCATGTGTTCATAGATTTGACAGAGTGGGGCATGTGTCATTGTAGGCCAAAATGAAGAAATTCAATATGGGTGAAAAGTTGACCAATACCATCAAGCAGCTGTACGCCAATGCTACCAGTGCAGTAATTGCTTAAGGCTAAGTTGGAGACTGGTTCAAGACAACAGTTGGAGTACGTCAATGCTGTCTCCTGTCACCACCGCTTTTCAACATCTACTTAGAGTGCATCGTGAGCGAAGCCCTGGAAACCACTGTGGGATAGTCAGCATTGGAGGGCGTAACATCACCAACCGACACATTGCAGACGACATTGATGGTCTGGCAGGCAGTGATGATGAGCTTGCCACCTTAGTGAAGAACCTGGATGAAACATGTTTCAGATCTGACATGGAGATAAACTCAGAGAAAATAAATCTGACGACAAAGAGTGGCAAACAAATCTCAGGGACAATTAAAGTCAGATGACAGGAACTGGAAACAGTGAGCCAGTTCAAATATCTTGCTTCCATAATCACCGAGGAGGGACCAAGAGCAGGCATTTTGTCACGACCAACACAAACAATGGCAGCTATGTCAAAATTAAGACCCATCTGGAGAAACAATATCTGAACACTAAAAGCAGACTGATCACTAGTCATCTCAATCTTTTTGTATTCATGTGAAGCCTGGGCCTGACAGCAGAATTAAATCGAAGAATACAGGCACTTGAGATGCCACATAACCATTCTTGGCATCTCTTACATGGACCACATCACAAATGAAGAAGTGCGGAACACCATCAGACACAAAGTAAGCCGTTATGAAGAACTCCTCACCACTGTCAAAAAGAAAAAGCTGGAATGGTATGGCCATGTCACTAGAGCCAACAGTCTATCCACAACAGTACAGCAGGGTAGCGTCCAAAGTGGTAGAATTAGAGGTATATAGAGACAAAAGCGGACTGACAACATCACATAATGGACCAGGAAAAGGTTTGCGGAGCCACAGACACATGATCGAGACAAGTGGAGGGAACAGGTCAGATGTTCAGCAGCACAGTGCCTCAACGACCACGCTAGGTCAAGAGACTGATGATAATGATACCAATGTAGTGGTTTGAATCAGAAGAGTTGTACATAAATGAGATGCTGCATTCTTCACATATATGATGATCTTATAGATCGTTGACTGTCAGTTATGGAACATAGATAATTTCGTTTCGAAATTCAGCGATAGCAAATATAGGGAGAAAACAAACCGTGGACAATAAATTGAAGAAAGACCAAACGGATGCAATAAGGATCATAGAGAGTTGATTTGCTGATATGCGTATAACAAGTATCCTATGATCAAACTTACCTCCTTACTGTGTGTTTTATTGTCATTGTATGTTCTGTTCTTTATGGCATTTTTAACACAGTATGAGCCATTTTGTGCAAAGGAAATATGCTTGTATCAAGGACACATTGTTGAAGCTAACCATGTAGTCTTCTGCAGGTATCGAACTCGCGACCTTTTCATTAAATTCTGACGTTCTACAAACTGACCTTATTCTTAGTAACTACATTAAGTACGGTAACTCAATTAGGAGAGTATGAAACACGGGACACGTCATCAGCCAACTGTAATGCATCAATGGTTAGGATTGGTAACATATAAAATACGTGTTATGTTTATAATACGTTTCTAAACATGTTACAGTAAGTTGTTATTGTTGTTGTTTTTGTTGTAGGGTTTAACCATTAGGCCATTTTTCAGCACACGATAGGCTATACATGGCGGCCAGTATTACTGGTGGAGGAAAAACACGGGAAAACCCCCAGAAAGACCCACCGACCCACGAGAAGCTACTGGTTAGCTTTCTCACATAACTACATTAGCCGAATGTTAGACTCGAACCCATGCAGACAGAGGTGAGATGGCAGTGATCCGTAGCGCTTTAGATCACTCGGTCACTCGGGGCTACTTTTACAGTAAGTTCGATGGAGATCAATTTTAAAAAAAATTGTATACAGTTATCGCTATCAATATAACAAGTATTTTAAGCATTGCTGTTGGAATCGGTGATTGTGTTGACTTTGACGACGTTCAATGTGCAGTGATTCTTGCATTCGTAAATTACGACCGCTGTCTCATTAATGGTAAATAAGCAAAACTTTCTAATATCATGACTATCAGTCCATTGAAAGACTATAATATGCAGAAGTAAATGGATATACTTTATTGTTTGTTTGTTTGATAAGGGTATTTTACGTAGCTTTTAACAATTTTTCAGTCATATCGCTACGATGTCTGCAGTGAGGCAGTTTATAGTAATGTCTAGTACTGGGGCATCAAGCCGCAGACATGTAGCATGATATCCCACCCAGTCACATTATCCTGACACCAGGCCGATCAGTCCTAATACTAACTTCTTAATGCTGAGCGCCAAGCGAGGCAGCTGTTAGTACCATTTTTGTAGATATCTTATGGAAAACCTGTATCAGTTTATATGAGAAATCAAAATATTCCAGACAAATCCTGTTTAGTTACAATCTTGAAGGAAAGTCTTCACCATCAGTTAATACAAACTTGGAATCATCCATTACTAACTTTGCAAAAGATGATACATATAAACTTTTAAAAACAGAATTAAAATTATAATATCATTTGTTAAAAGACTTATTAAAAATTTAAAGATAAATATAACAAAATTTTTACCGTATAATCTTTTGTTTTTACCTTTAGAGAAAGGAAGATGGGAACATTTGCCTAGACTTGAAACATCGTGCAGAGATAGTGCATGCAAACGGCGTAGGTGATTGAATTTCATTATCTCCTAGAGACCTAGAATGTGCTATTCAGAAATACAGCGTTACTATAAATACTCTTCTATACCAGACCAATGCATGAAATTTTAAAGAACGTTTGGATTCTGAGAAAGATGGCGTTTTAAGAAAGTTTTCTATGATGATTGATAGTATTTTATTAAAAAAATTTCGCTTATTTCAAACACTTTTTGATCAAAGTGTTTTTTGGTTTTCCAATTTTTCCGTTTTTATGAAGTACCAGAATTATATAATTATAAAGTACTTGATATACTACAGACTACTTTTTATTCCTTCTATCTTAATTTATAAGAATTCTTTCCAAAAATAACAATATCCTTGTATGTAAGCTTGAATTTATTTGTGTTACATTGGACTATGGACTGTGATATTGCTGCCAATTACTGTAAGAACATGATTCACACACGCAAAGTGACCTACTAATATTTCATCTCATTTGATTCATATTGCAACATGAGTGTAATACAGAATTTGTCATTGTACTTGTTAACATCACATTTATAATATACAGTGTTTCCACGTTGAAAGACTAAGTTGAAATACGAGTATTGATACTATTGAAAGCGTGATATAATGGCTAAGATATTTCTGTTTTGTTTTTGGCGATGAACTGACACAGATTGTATTAATAAAAAATCTTGTATTTTACTTGAACCAATGTTCTCTCTCTCTCTCTCTCTCTCTCTCTCTCTCTCTCTCTCTCTCTCTCTCTCTCTCTCTCTCTCTCTCTCTCTCTCTCTCTCTCTCTCTCTCTCTCTGTGCTACGGTTAATTATGGAGCCTATGGCTTAGCTTTTAACAAAATACAAACCCGTAAAACGTCAAAAAAAAATAATGTACAGACAGCATGTAGAAAAGTAAGCTTTCGTTTCTATACTCATATTTCAACGAGCAAATTGAACAAATATAAACCACAATTATTAGCAGGTAGAGATAACAATTATAATATTGTGTCTCAGTATATATATATATATATATATATATATATATATATATATATATATATATATATATATATATATCTATATATATATATATATATCTATATATATATATATATATATATATATATATATATATATATATATATATATATATATATATATATATATATATATACACATACATATATATATATATATATATATATATATATATATATATATATATATATATATATATATATATATATATATATATATATATATACATATATATATATATATATATATATAAATAATAATAATAATAATAATAATAATAATAATAATAATAATAATCATAATTAGAACTTTGTATAGCGCCTAATCTTTAATCTAAGCTCTTAATCGCTTAACACCATCGTTAATGATATGACCCCAAAACAATATCATGAAATTAGAAAGCATACAAAATATATATGTATATATATATATATATATATATATATATATATATATATATATATATATATATATATATATATATATATATATATATATATATATATATATATATATATATATATATATATACATGTATATATATATATGATGTATGCGTATGTACAAACTATTTAATTTGCTGTTCAAACACCTATTACATCTCTTTTTGTTCTTGTAAATAAATGCTAAGAGGAATTTACGAAGTACAGTGTTTTAATTAAAACGATTAATTGGTATTAAGTAGTGGTTGTAGTAGTAGTAGTAATAGTAGTAATAATAATAGCTGAAGTAGTAGTACGATTGGGAATAGGTGATGAATATGGTTAAGATGGATGAAAAGAGAAGAAATAGAGGAAGAACTAGTAGCAGTAGTGGTAGTAGAAGCAGCTGCAGTAATAGCTGTTCTGGAAATAGTAGCAGTCGTGGTAGGAGAAGCTGGTTTGGAAGTACTAGCAGCTGAATGGAATCTACGGTAATAGGATCTGTGATGACGACAGTGGTAGTTTTTGCTTTTAATTATAAATTTAAGCATATCGTTGCTTTTAAGATCTTTAAGCACGCTGCAGAGAAACCTTTATCAGTTTGTGAATTAATACGCCTCTAATCCTTAAAACGCACTTAATCCGTGGGAAATTCGGCTTCAAAACAAAAGATGTTGATATAGTGTATAGTGTAACTGTTTGGCCGTCAGATACAATATTAGCATCATCTGTACTCAGTGACATAGACTTGTTATTTGCACAGAAACTGATTTAGTCGTAATATTGATTTTAGTTGACGTTAAGGTTTAAACTGAACAGGTACATATGACACACAAGATGACTGTATACTGACATTAGTTTATCGTATGATTCATTTAGAGCACATAGCCCGCGTTATACATAAGTAATGTGTGTGTGTGTAACTTAACTAGGTGACGGAGTGCATATTTACCGATTCTATATAATGATATGAAGCCCAAACCTCTGCCTGAAGCCAAAATACTATATTTAAAATGCGTAGATATATCATCCACAAACAATGAAGATGGAAAATATTTCAAAATATAACGTTTGTGAACTCAGTAACCCTTGAAGTCAATCAAAGCAAGAGGAATTGCTAAAATAAATCAAATATCCTTAATATCCTTAGACCCAAATAAAAATATGTTTGTTTAATTTTTTTAAAACAAGTTTTGAATGAATTGTTTA
The DNA here is from genome assembly GCA_029339505.1 of Unio delphinus. Taxonomy (NCBI): domain Eukaryota; kingdom Metazoa; phylum Mollusca; class Bivalvia; order Unionida; family Unionidae; genus Unio; species Unio delphinus. Next base: position 1,376,482 of record JAQISU010000173.1, read on the forward strand.
TTCGTAAAGTATTAAACCGTTTTGTAATTTACAATTCGTACCACTTCTCCTGCTAGAAACCATTACTCGCAATTGATTTGCATTAAAGTGTAGCTCAAACAGTAGAAGGACATTTTGTGTTAGCTCGGAAGTGATTAATCATACATATTCAATTGCATTCAATGACCTAAGTGTTGCTTTACAATCTTATTTTAGCACTGAAAATGATGCGATAAACAAGGTCTGGGTTCTTTTGCTTGATTTTATATCTTTATTTTCCATATTTTCAATATTTGCTGATAATTAATTAAATGATTAGATAGAGTTATGAACTGGTCACATAGTGCACTATTTTCTCTTGTACAAAGGCACACACTTATTTTATCAAAGGTAATTATATAAAAAAAAGTTCCGTGTCTTCAAATGCGAATAAAATCTCTAGTCAATGGATCATCTTACGTAAAGTAAGTGCTTGCACCTTCTTCAATATATTTAGATATACTTATCTTATATATCTTATATGATACAAGTTTTACCACCTGAAGCCAATAACAATTAGATCCTACATTTTGAAAGTAAGGTATTTGTTTTTGCAATGAAGATCTGTTGAATTTGGTGTACCTGTTGGGCTTCGTACATAAAACACACTTTGCATATTTTCATATTTTACATACAGGTAGTTATTATGCATATATGATAGTTGATTTACATACAGGTAGGTACTTTACATACAGGTGAGTCTTTAATAAACCAAACATGAAAGGTTTGAATTCGGATAAAGTTCACGTTCCCCATACAATTTTTATATCAAAATCATATTGCATTGGTCAAACATAGATATTTAGACATCTTCAACATTTTAAACATTTCTATTTGATATACTATTTATATGAGACACTTTCGATCGCCAGACGTTTAAAATGCCTTATCTGCCTTCTTTCTAAGAAATTGAACGTGTATGAATCAATAAAATTCTGCATGTGCTAACCATACATTCATTTATTCTTACTTTCCTAACTTCTATTTAATGTAATGAAAAGAGGATTGCTAAATAGGATTTTAAATCACAGAAGAAATGTGGGAATAAAAACATATTTAAACATCAAATGGTCAAAGGGAAGTAATTCTTGGTATCGTTCTGATTTATAAATATGAACTCAGTTATTCTTTTGTATTAATAATGACCAACCTGGTAATACTTCAACACGTTCTACGTCGATATTACTCATATAACAGAATAATATCTTGACAACCATCAGCTGCCCATGACATTTTCTGCATCCTATTATTACGTACACTTCGGCTGGACAGTCATGGTGTGTGGTCCAACAATAGTTGAGTTTGAAGTCCATAACAGTAGAATATGATGTTCCATAACATACGAATGTGATATCTCATAACAGTGGAATATGATATTCGATAATGTTACGTGCTTAGGCTCGAATAAGCAGCAACACAGAAAGAGTGAAAACTAACAAGCTTGTAAAATTTAACAATGAATTTATTAAGTACAAATGTTTTATAAAAGAACATAAATAAACTTACGGTTTTAGAGAATCAAGTCAAAAAATAATCCAATATAGAATTCACAAAAATAATCCACTAATGGAATTGCAAGAGTCCTAATAAATAAATGTCCTAATAGTTCCAGGTTCGAATCTTGACGATGTAATCCAATATGGACGACGATGTCACGTGATTTAGTTCTTGTTTTTTTATAATAATCCAAATGAAAAATCTATGAGCACATATTCTTTTCCAGATAAATAAAATAATTCCTCTTGCTTCAACGAATTGACACAATTTCCAATATAACTCAAAACACAACTTGTACTTTAAAGCCCAGAAATTCTACTGAATTGTTCTCTTCCAAACAATAATTTAAATACCTGTTTTTTACGTAAACAAGGGATCACGTGATTTTCTGGAAGGTCATAGAAGGTTATAGAACAAACTTACAATCATTTAAACAAGTACGCAAAGAAAGATCCAGATGAAAAAACATCCACCTCTCACCCCCAAGAACTATAAATAAAAAGATGTCCTGGGATTTAGCTAATCGTTTTAGAAGCTTGTTGAGACTCTCTGAAGCAGGGTCAGAAATGAGGTCAACTCTGTTGTTTACAAATACAGTCTAGGTAAGCCTGAATTTTCCAGAATAGATATCTCCCAACTAATGAATTTTAAACCCAAAATGACAAATTTGGATCTGACATTTAAAAATATATAATTTAAATCAAATACACGTAACAATAACAATAGAAAAATGTTGTCTCTTAATAGTAGAGTATGATATCCCATAACGGTAGAATATATGATATCCATGAAAGTAGAATTATGATGTTCCGTTACAGTAGAATATGATATGCCATAACAGAGGAATATATAATATCCATAACAGTAGAATATGATGTCCCATAACAGTAGAATGTGATATTCATAACAGTGGAATATAATATTCGATAACAATGTAATATGATACCCATAACAGTATAATATGATACCCCATAACAGTAGAATACGATACCCATACAAGTATACTAAGACGTCCCATAACAGTAGAAAATATAATATCCAACAGTAGAAAATATAATATCCATAACTGTAGAATATATCAATAGCATTAAAATATGATACCACGTAATAGTAGAATATGATACCCATAAAAGTAGAATAAGACGTCCCATAACAGAAGAATTTATGATATCCATAAATATAAAATATGATATTCCATAACAGTAGAATATGATGTCCCATTAGAGTAGAATATGATATTCCATAACAGTAGAATATTTAATAACCATAACATTAGAATATTATATCCCATTAGAGAGTAATACAATATATCCATAACATTAGAATATGGTGTAGAACATGATACCCCATAATAGTAAAATATGATGTCCCATACCTGTAGAAAATATAATATCCCATAACAGTACAATATAATATCCATAACTGTAGAATATATCCATAGGATGATAATAATGCCCCATAACATTACAATATAATATCCCATAACGGTTACAACGAGAGTAGGGCGAATAATATCAAGGTGGATGATGAAATGGAAGTGATGCTGGAATGATTGTTCAAATAAATGGATGTAACATAAAAAACGCGAACAGAGAACAAACTGGTTTTGGACGTCAATTGCCTGTCAAAGTAATATGATTTCTTTTTGCTTTAATAGGAAACAGAGAAAATAGAAAATAAAAATGAAAAACATTACATAAGTCTTACCGTCTTCTATGTTATTTCGGCTTTGGAATATATTTTGATATTAAGCTTTTGAAGTAGTTTTAGATTAGACAGCGTGCACCTATTTAATTAAAATGATTCTAATTGTGATCCATTTGTAGAGGTGATCCAAAATAGAATTTATTTAAAATCGCAGTTATCATGAACAATATTCTCAAGCAAATTTTGTCATATTCGCAAAAGTAAAATTTCTGTCATAAATTATGTTTACTGTGGCTACTGAGGGTAATGCTGGCTTTTAATCCCAAAGTCATTCTAATAACGTTTACATTGTTCCACACAATGTAATTAGAATAAAAGTACCGTTTATATTCGCTTATAAGAATAGTCAAATAAAAACGGCACAAATCCAGATCTACCGGCGCATAACGCGTATATTACTACTTGTTCTTCGTCACGCAACTTTCATATCTTATTAATATCATATGGAAAATTTTTAAATTGACTACAAGCAGACTATGAAGTAATAAATCTGACCTATTGCATTTAAAACGTCAATTATACAAGGTGCAAATGGGAGCTGTGGTAGATTAGTTGGAAAAGTATCGAACTCTCTATCCAGGAGTATCAGGTTCAATACCCGCCCAACCCAGAAAAGCACAGCACAGCACAGAACAGCACAGCGCGTGCTGAGTCGACTGCCTAAGTTTGCCCCTCTGAAAGGGATTTTGCTTTCATTTCCTCTTTGTGTGTGTGTGTGTGTGTGTGTGTGTGTGTGTGAAAAATCCTTTTTATTTGACTGAAAGAGGAACTTCAATTTTGAAGACAAACAAGAAAGTGAAAAATGAGTCAACTTTACTTATCCGACTTATTTTCCTTCGACACAGAGGCCTCTATCAAGATGTTCCATTTTCAAAATGATTGGTTACAAATATCTAATGAGATGACAATTACGTTTTTATTCAACTTCAAATCAGTTCACCAAGCATTTTATAGGCTCAGCTTTTTGCATAGTAATATGAGATTACTATTTCTACTATTAACTGTTAGGTCAGGGCTAAGGGCTGTCCTTGACATCACCATACACCTTTAATCAATAACGATAGATATCATCGTGACTGATAATTCCTATGGCAAAGTCTAGACAGTGTTAATAATATCTTGAACGAACGCATACGTAGTCAAGAAAGGGGGGCTGTATATGGCCAAGAATTTGTAGATCACCCTGGGTACGTATGCGGACACTAGGAATTTAACATAGGGAATATTTGGTATGTATACGGACAAGGGAATGTTAGGTTTAATAGGAACGGAACAAGTGAGTTGAAATAACGGTATTCGAGATTGGCAACAACGTGGCAAGGGTCTGACATGAATACGCGTTATTTTAAGTTAAGAAAAATATTACATAGACAAAGATTAATGAACATCAATATATCACACCTAAAATATAAATTCAACTGAAAACATTTTAGGTAAGGGTAAATATTTTTGGAGGCAAACATAAATTATAAGATCGACTAAACATTTATTTATGCCAAATGATCAAATCTTTTCGAAACAGTGGAGTGGCCTTTAAAAAGACATAGTTTTGTTTACGTTAACACCATTCCGTTAGCACAGAGGGCATCATCTAGGTCTTCTTCTCTTCCTCAAAGGTCATCTAACTTTCGGACCAGAAACGAGGACTCTCTTCAGACGGCCTTGTCTCTCCACAAAGTTCATTCTTTTCCAAACACTCATATCGGTGATATTTCTGAACCGTAGACGAGGACTCATTTCAGACAGCCTGGTCTCTCCACAAAGTTCATTTGTTTCAAACGCTCATATCGATTGCGCATGATCGGTTGACTTGCATGGGTAAGTTCGTACGGAATAGCATCGACGATACAAGAGTAGATGGTTCAACGTTAGTCCACATCTTGCGGCAAGAACAGGGGAAGGAATGAAGTGAACCGCTGTTATTTATAAGGAAGAGTTGATCGAAAAGGATTGAGGTTTTCTCACCAATCCCAAAATTCGTTATAAAATTCAGTCATAGTGCGGAGTCTGTCTTCCAATCCGAAGAGAGTTAATTGTGACGTCACATTCCTTATGTAGATGTGCTAGCGTATGTGCACATTTAATCAATTTTACAGTTTTCAAACAGGACTACCATTAAGAAGACGGGGAATCAAGATGTACCGGCTGTGGAAAGGAGAAGCAATGGCATGACAGCAACAAACAAAGTCAACACGGACCAACTTCCAGAAGAGATCGATTTTAATTGGGATTTAGTGGATTTTCTCTCTTTTTCGCAAGAATTAGTTGCAGTACTTTCGCCATCTTCTTCTTCCTTACCACACGTTGAGGAATTTAAACAGAGACATACAGAAGAATTGGATAAATGTTTGCAACATCAGAAAGAAGCAGACAAAGCTTTTCTCCTTTAACAGCAACTGCTAGAAGAAGAAGATGCAAAAAGAAGGAAACGACAAGAAGAAGCAGCGGCGATGAAAGAAAGTCTAGAAGAGAAAGACGACAATGCAAGTCACACAGTGAGGGTAATCTTAGACATTTTAGCATAGTTAACGAGTCTGAAACAAATGTATCAGACCCTAAAGCTTGATAAAGACCTTCCCTAACCAAACAGTTCAAACCTGTTACTATACCTGAGATATCAGCACTAATTATTTCTATCAAATCATAGAAAGGAGCAAGTCCAAAAGTACGCATTGACAGTAGCATAGGCTTACGGCGGTTAAAGCTGATTGCTTCCCCTTCCTGAATTATCCCCCTCCCCCCCAAAAAAACCCAAAAACACAACAAAAAACCCCCACAACAAAACAAATACCCAACGGTGCTTTTCAGGGCCACAGACTTTTCTTAACAAGAAATAGTGTTCATTTTGCCAAAATCAATTAAATCTCTTTTTTTGCCCCGTGATGAACGTGTGTGATTCGTGAGTGTAGGTCCTTATTCTAAAAATCAAAACAAAGAGACACTTACCTTTTATGTTTGGTCTATTCTGGAACAAATCTTACAATCAAATTCACAGCACAACACAAGACTTTAAAAAGTTAATAGACTTGTTCTGTGTTCTCTCTCTCTCTCTCTCTCTCTCTCTCTCTCTCTCTCTCTCTCTCTCCGTTTTGGAATTTCCTCACCTTTATAGGTTTTTCCTCTTCTTCCTCGTATATTCCTCGGGACGTGTCGGGGTACTTCCTTTTAGGAGGGCACCTCCTCTTCCTGTTCGAAACCTCTTTATCCCTCTACCTCCTGTTATTTCTTAGGACAGGTGGAAAACCACTATCCTTTCTCATGACAATAATAAATGACATTTGTCTTTTCTGACACCTGTTTTTATTTTAACGGTCTGGACATTCTGCAGCCCAATGCCCTTTCTTCTGACAGATTATCAAGTATTTTGACGTTAATCTCGAATTGAGGGGGAATAGTCCGTGGGCTTATCTGAAGAAAACTTTCGGATGAAACTTGGCAAAGCTCTGATCCGAAGTTCGATCTGTGTTGACTCTTCCATCGTTCTGGTAGGTTAGAGAGTGAAACGAATACTGAGGAGGAAGACACTGACCCTTTATATATACATATTTACATTGGTTTAACATAAATATATAGGTTACCATGACGTTTCAAATTTAGTCAGGTGACATTTCATGGAGAAAGGAGAATAAAGCAAGTGACAGCAACGTGATTTATCGCCTCGCACAATAACTGAAGTCTTGGCTCAAATGCATAGCAGCGATTTTGAGGATGAAATAAGTGAGCCAGAATCGAGGGCAAGAGAGTCTACACCCAACAACGTCCACCACCACTAGTAAACCCTAAAAACTACTATAACGTATGAGACACTAAAAAGTGCTATTATAGAAAATTTAGATCCACGGCTTACACCTTCACAGGGAACTTTAAAGATTTCAATTCCGACGTACCTTTGGAGAATGCAGAGGATTTCATTACCAATGTGTGCCATTCTTTGTTAGCCACACTAAAACGGCAATGTGAAGCCGAAGAATACGATCACCTGAGACTTTCAATTTACCACGACAATTTGAAGTCCCCCTTCTGGATCGAGTTAGCAGCCCGGCAGAATTGACACCTTCCAAAGTCATCGATAAGGTTCAACACTCCAACGACAAGTTTCACATCACCGATGAAAAAACGACATGGTTCATGACCCTCGTTTCACTTCCCCAAGAGACTAGACGCAAAAAGGTATTCTTGGTGTACGACCTTCGCAAAATCATTCGTTGACTGTCATTTAACACACTTCAAGACCAGATGTTTTAGCCTGTGCCATCGTGGTGGGACGAACCTATGCCGACAAGAACGACAAGACAGAAGGGAAAATAGCCTGGCAAATCATTCAAAAATTGAATCGAGTCAACCAACGAAGAGAAGCATAACTCATATAAAAAAGCGGGGAATATCCAAAAACACACCCTGTGGCTTTTCTGAAATTTAACAATTGGAAGACATCTTGGCTCCACGCGACTCCTTGAAAGTACACCCTCATGAAGTGCGCGGACCTCTGTTGTTTTGAGGAAAGTACTTCATACACGGAAAATACATTCACGTTTATCATCACGATGAACATTTCCATGCCATAACGAGTATCGCTGCATTTCTGTGATGCAGTTATTACTGTGAGAAATGTGACTATGGCTATAACAATCTAGAGGAAAACAAGCAATTTAGATTAAAACTTGCGCTATGTTTGGCCTTTAAGTCCTGTCTGAGAAAGAGGATTGATTTTCTTGCCAGCGCACTTTTACCAGACCTACCTATTATCAACAACTTGCGAATGTTCAGGACTGAAACGATGCTACATTTGTCACAATATCGTAGACGTAGAACACGAATGCTTTTTTCAAACGTACAATTCCAAACATGAAAAAGAAGATGACCAGAACAATGGCAATTTCATAGTTTTGTCACTTTCGACTGCAAACAAGAGATCGGTATTCACATTCTTGATTTCTGCGTGGATCATTGATAAGTGAAAGAGGCGCATCCATGAGTCCATCTTTAGTCATTGTCCTCATGAAATATCATTGTATTTATATCATCGTGAAAAGTGTTCTGTTGTGAATCAGAAATTGCCATCCGGTTATCTTGTTACATTAGCGATACAACGATTGCCGTGGAAGTAAATGAGTGATTGAATTCAGACAGTGGTGGAATATTAAAACTTTTTGTCAAGAGCTGTGTCTTATGAATTTGGGTCGTCGTGTAGTGTCTTGGCCTTTTAGTGACTTGTTTTCAGTGATTTCGTTTACCAGCCAGTTCCTTGTGGACTCTTTACGATCTGTACAACACAGTAGAACCAAAACGATGATAGTAGTACCTTTATTATGTTAAAAGCCTTGCGCTTTCATCTCAGTACTTCCCAACCTCTACGGGCAAATACGATTCGTCAACGTTTAGGCGCTGAAGAACTGAAAATGTGTACGACGATGTTGTGATGCTTGTGACTTACACATTCAAAGGTCAGATATTCGTGACTGGTTATGTTTCGCCGCTTGGACAAAAGACGTGGCAAACTTGCGACTATCAGTGATAAAAGTAACTTTTAAATCGGTGTTAACTGTCGTGCCAGAAGAACAGGACACTAATGTAAACAACCACATTCAGCATACACGCCGATTTACCCGTGAATGTAAAACCCACTGCCCAAGATTATTTGGGATTTCGTACCCATCTGTTTCATCCTTGTTGCAATGGAGTGTCTGTCGTTTAAATGTCCCTATCATCGACGTAACAACAACAAAATCTATAAAAACGTCCGACACCTTTGGTGAACATGACGTACCTTCAGTCTCATCTTCCCGTCAAATTGATTCGAACTTTGTAACTCAAACACGTGCTCGTGTCTTAGAAGCCTGCCAACAAGAAATATTACGATGCTTTACTGTGATAGCACGTCAATTACTGCAAGGCGTCATCCCATTCACATCCCTCATCAATCCAAATAATGTTTTGAGAGACGCAAAGCAGCATTGACGAAACTGGCAGATCCTCGCATCGACACTCAGACCAAAGAGCAAATCATTTTGAAACATGGAGGTAGAGGTCATCAATCAATTCCTCTTAAAATTAGATCCAAATGCCCCCAAAGTTCTCCCCAACAAACACACCACTCCCCGACCCAAAGGTACGAAGAAGAAGAAGAAGAAGAAGAAGAAGAAGAAGAAGAAGAAGAAGAAGAAGAAGAAGAAGAGCAGTGGTGTCAAGACCAGGTCACAAAAACAGAAAATGTCCCCAGATAAGGAAACGCTCACAGCGAAAAGCTTCTATCCACATGAGAGGCACTTAGGCCAGGGTGCAACCTTACATTCGCAAACCACGATCTGCAGCACCGGTGACTGCGTCTCCAGTAGCCTCCGGTTCTCCAAGTTTCTCTGTTGTTGGTTATGCCAACCAAGCTCAATTTGACACTCGTTCTTCCTCATTTGATGCAACAATGGAAACCAGTGTTTCCCATAACTCTCTCCCAGAGGGGACACCCTCCTGCTCGCTCAGTGGCCCCAGTGTTCAAACCGATGATGAGACGATGATTGAAACATCAATGTGATCAACAACAAAAATCCCAAAGGAGCTTGAGAGCAAGCAAAAATATCTTACTGAAAACGGGTAGAGAGATTTTGGGTCGGCGTGAAACTTCTATAAATGCTCTGGATGCTGACGAACTCGGCGACATTTCTGCGTCCCTGATGTCACAGCAATGACAAAGCAAAAGCAGATGACTAAGACACCCTCAGAATTAAAAGACCAAGACAAAAAGAACCGCCTGAGACTCAGACGCTTGTGATTATTAAATCACAGAGAGAGAGAGAGAGAGAGAGAGAGAGAGAGAGAGAGAGAGAGAGAGAGAGAGAGAGAGAGAGAGAGAGAGAGAGAGAGAGAGAGAGAGAGAGAGATGATGTTTTGAGAGTAATGCGCATGTTCCAAGTCACAACAGGATTTGATCGCCATGCCACAAACCATGATGCCAATGGGCCGAACTTCTTTCCGCCTCGTCTTTTAATGCCTTGGCTCTCGTCGAGTATAAAATCAAACGACAACCCGAAGATTAGGTCGATTTTAACAGCAGTTACTTGTACTTGAAAGTTAACGTTCACGATATGGACGGAGGTGCTATAGTCGATGAGGATTTAGCTTCCGTCAACAATTTGCAGTTTTTGTTTTGATTGCTTTTTATATGTCTTTCTCCCATCCTATATTATATCATAATTAAGAGCTATCCATTGTGATCCTATGCAATATTATAAGTTAGAGCTATCCATAGTGAGGTCCTGTTTAAGAATCATTTTCATGAAATCCTCAATCATGTGATATTAATATTATTTGTGCTACTTCTAGCTATATTTTGTTATATAGCCCTGTTTTTTTTTTGTAAATATTGTATTATGTTGTTATAGGTGATGTTAAGATTTGGATTGGATTTATTTGTGATTTCTGGGTATGTATCTAGGGATCCAATTTTATTTTGTTCTATTATCAATATTTACTTTTCTTTCTTTGTTCTGTGACACACATTGAAGTGTAATAATGTCTTCAGGGACCCGACAGTAATAGCAATTAGGGCTGTGCTGAAAGGGGCCTATGAATTTTCCAAAGCTGATGGCACGTTTGGTTTTGTCTGTGTAAATTATATTAATTATATTTTTGGTCATTACCTTTAATTATGCGTGATTTTTTCTGCTTCAATTTACTTCAGTGATGATATTGTAAAGTTTCCTCCCTTTTATGTTGTCATTCTAGTTTTCTTGCCATTTTGTATATTAATCCTGTCACTAAGCTGTATAGTTTGCTAACGCTGTATTTTAGTTGTATGTATGTATTTTAGTTGTTTGTAATTAGGTTCTTCTAGTTTTTTGCTTAGCTGTTAGATCCTCTTAAGTCATTTTCTAGTATGTTGATGTGGGATGGCATCCACATCAATTATATTGGTTGTTTATTGTTGCCTAGTTGTTTTGACATTGAGTTGGTGAGTGTAAGGAAATTTTCTCTAGATTTTTTTGATGATATTGTTGAGTATTGAGGAGATGACGCTGAGCGAGTCACTATTATCACTGTCATGGGTGTTTTACTTTCCTCAGTACATTTAAGTGCCTCTATGATGGCCCACACGTCGTCTGTATAGATGGAGAAGTGATCAGGTAAAATAAGCCCTAGTTGGATGTTTAATTCTGGAATGACGAATGTAGCTGCTGTTTTGGGTGGGTGAATTATTTTAGATCCATCTGTACATACTTTAACAAAATTTGTATAATTGGTGCTAATATCTGTTTTTATGATAGTATTTAGCTGCTGTTCCTGTTCTGTTTTATTTCTAAATTTGGTAAGGAAGGTTTTGATTGTACGCATATGTTGTTCCAAGGTTCAGCGGCATAATGGTCTGATGTTTCAGATTCAAAGTTTGCTATGGGGAGTTGTTTCTTTACTTCATGTACCATTTTACCTGCTATAATAGTGTGTTTAGGTTTGGTACGGAATTGTTTATTACATTTATCTATGGCTATACGTGTGTGTGTGTGTGTGGGGGGGGGGGGGGGTGTATTCGGGTGCGTTGTAAATCTGGCTGAATATTTTAGAGTAAGTTCATGCCTTCTAATATCGAATGGCAGTTCTAAGGTTAATATTTGAAGTTACCCTAATGATGTTGTACGGGAATGCACCAATGCTTAGTATTAGGGCCTGTTTCTTAATTTTATCAAGTTTTTTTCTCTTCTTTTCTACAACAAAAAAAAATTGTTTCCCCAAATTCGAGCTCTGGAATAAAAATACTTATTGAATGCTTGATAATGGTGAGCTTTAAGTCTTGTTATATTCTTGAGAGAGTTATTTGGTTATATACGTACCATTATCTAATATCATAAAACGTTACTGGACTCCATTCAAATAATACCATCCATTTCAGGCTTATTCGTTCATAGCAGTGATGCGAAACGACAAAATGCGTTTCAGAGCTAATCTGATGGAAAACCCCTTGATCAAACTGAGAAAGAAAAAACATAAAATAGATCCTCTATTCAAATGATTACATCAACAGGACAGGTTTAAACCATGTTTATATTATTGGTGGTTAATAGTTCAATAATTTTCAAGACGATGTAAGCTTTTGATGCGTATAATACAAATCGAGACAACTGAAAGGGATTGAATTGTAGCACAGAAAAAAGTGTTACCGGTTGCGTACTTTAAACATGAAATAGGTATCGTGTAGTCTTGTGTGAGGACAAAAACGAACCATGACTGGAATTCCGAACCTGGTTATGATTGTACCAATAGGGCTGTGACGTCATATCAATACACCAAATAAACATTTGATATTAAGGTATAATCAATATCTGTGTACTAAATGAACTACGTTTTTCAACTATCGACTCATGAACTGGATATATGTATCTACGGGACGACATATTGAGCTTCATTATATATGTCAGATTTTTGCGATACGTAAAATGTCTGTCATATCAATATCATCGCAAATATTGTACCCCTAACAGTCAAAAGGGCAAAGGTATCGAGTACAGATTCCATTGTTAAACCCCACAGACGTTATGACAGAATCAGCACGATGTTGTCTGAATAAAACAAATGTAGTTGTGCAAGACAAATACGATTCATGGCAAACAACATCAACGTAGGAACGATTTCTTCACAATCCTGCAACACGCCTCACTAGGTCATTCTTCACACTTCAAATTTCTTAACCGAATTTCCAAACTTTATAGATAAATTATAAAAAGAATAAGTATACTTTTTACGGTAATTAATAATCTGCATTTCTGTTGTTTAAAACCTACCATTAGTGATAACAAGTAACTTAAGAGACTTGAGAACCGAGAAATAATGCCAGAAACCACTCTTAAACTTGTATGCTCCACTTTGAAGCCTATCGCTAGACTGCAATTTATTGTATTGTAGAAACAGCTAACATTGTTAAATATTGCATGCTTATCAAAGAAACAAGATCAGATAAGGATTATAGGATACAAATAATATTATTCCTCAATTTAGGGCACACTGTTTTGGTACAGGTATAGTTTTAATATAGTGAAGTCAGGCAAAAACCAAATGAGTGTCCCTGGAGTAACGTAGTCCATATTAAAATCTAGTTGGGTACATTGGTGGTGCGGCTGCAGTGGCAGTATTTACGGTAGGAAACTGGTAAATGTACATACACTAAGGAATACATAAGAAGGGACTCGACAGATACCGTTCTTGTCGCCATGGTGACAAATGTGATACAGTTATATTGGCGAAATGGCATGGTAACCATACATTGACTGGACTAAGGCGGCGGCGGAGTTAAAATATTTCCCTGTTTATGATATATTTTGTATAGTTTCTACGGCATGAACTGCTGACAGTACGGAAACCTAAAGAAGAGAAACCATGCAGGTGTGTGCTTTATAGATATTTGGCAGGTTAGATATTTGTGGTCTTTCATTGATTAGAGTAGAATTTATGTATTGAACGGACACGTCAAGCTTTCTAATTTACAACTTAAGTTGCATGGAAGTCTTTGGAAATAGGCGTTAACTTATGACTTCGAGCGGGAATCGCGCCAGGGTTTGACAACCAACCGCTCGCTCAAGTAAAGACCCATGGCTTCTAACAATATGATAATTCTGGCTAAATAGGTAACGACTATTAGTTTCATTTTTTCATAGCTAGTTCTAATCTTCAGAAAGATTATGTTCTTTCTTTGTACAAAAATTAAAACCATTTTCATTTTGATTTTATGTTACCCAGTTAAGAGATGAAGTGTTCGTTATATCTAAGCGATGCCTTATAAATATTTCAAGCTATTTGTTATTAAAAATCATTTACCTTCAAAGAACACACAAATGCTATTTTACAATTTTGACACCTGTCAATTTATAACTCAGTACCATACAAATACAGAGATGATCAAATGATACATTAAGGGTCTTCAAGTACATTTAAAACAGTCAATAATCATTACAAACTGTTTTCGAAATAGAAAGAAAGGAGACAATATGTTTGTAAATAGTAATACATTTTAAGAGATATGAGGTTAGAAATAAGTGCTTACTAGATTTCCTTTCGATTAGATAGCTTTGGATCAATTTCGATTATTAATTACCTTTGAATAATGGTTTTTGTATGACATATAATGGCTATAAAAGAAAGTGATAAAAGCAAGTTCGATTCGATGCGTATCATATGTTCAATACTATTATCTGCAATATCTGCATACACTTTAATGTTCAGTGATAAAATTACGCTTGAAACAGACTGGTAAATATATTGTATCGATTTTCTTTTAAACATGACAACCTTATTACACATTCAACACAGTCTAAGAAAGTATCTTAGAATATTCATCAAGACGATTTAAATTAATAGGATACAGTCTGCGTCTGCTGAACGAAATTGATTTTTTACACAATGTAGAAATACTAGTTTTGAACATGCAGACGAAGTGTAGTCGTTTACTATCCAAACAATCAACAAAAGAAGCGTATACACATAATTATACTGTCAGTGACTTCAAATTGGTATGCTGCATACACTTGTAAAATAGTAATATAAGTAAAATGTCAGCAGTTGTGCACATTTCCATCTATATCTGATCAAAAATTGGGCATTTAGTATATGTCAAAACAGAATGCGGTATTGAGTTTCATTTCATGACCCTATCAGGTCTGTTGAATGTCTTAAGACACATTTGGAACACAATACGATTGGCATCATCACACACATCGAACCACAGACAGTTAAAATGGTTGTTGTTGTTGTTGTTGCAGGGTTTAACGTCATTTTGCAGCACACGATAGTCTATACGTGGCGGCCAGTATTAATGGTGGAGGAAGAACCCGGGAAACTACTGGACAGAACCACCGACCCACGAAAAGCTACTGGAAAGTTTTCTCACATAACCACATTGGCCGCATCTGAGACTCGAACCCACGCAGACAGGGTGAGATGGCAGTGATCTGTAACGGACAGCGCTTTAGGGGCCCCAATCAAAATGGTAGTAAGTTCCTATGCTACCGTAAGATACATAATGATAAACCATAATGATTATATAAAATTTAAAATAAAAATAATGTAATTCCACTCGTCAGTTTCATTGCAAAGAGACCCTTGACCAAACGCATGATTTACTAAAATAACGTATCATGGGATGTCATTTTCAAGGAAATCACATTTGCTTGTTAAATTATGGTCAGTATTTTCAAATTCTGTTCCAATGGAGACATCGGGGCTCATTCCGCAATATGTGTCATCGTGAAAAATTCAGACAATCACATACTTTTATTATTTAGCATTATTTTTTGTGAAATACTAATTGCTGATATTGTAACATTTTGTCACTCGTCGATGTGTCATTTGCCATTATGGAACAAATGTCAGGTTTGTCATACAATGCATGAAATCTCTCGCAGTGCATAAAACTAGTTTACCTTTAGAAAGATTTTGAAGACGACAAAAAGAAGATATAAGGCACTTGCACAGTAAAGATGGTGACATTCTATTTATTTAAATAGCGTGTTATTTGATAATAAATACGTTTTAAAACACGCCTAGAATGAGAGCTGATTTCATAATTCAAATCTAATTTGGAATAATACAGTGAAATGCATGGAAACTAAAGCCATTAGAATGGGATAATGTACAGTTAAGATCCAAATTGCACCTATGTAAAATTGTCATTTTGCAGTTATACCTTTTCATTTTTTGTTAATGTAAAATTACAGCGAGCAACGGAATTGCAATGCTTATACGATGAAATAAAATCTCAATCCGTGGAGAAAGAAATCTGTCTTAACATTTGGATTAAAACACTGCAAGTCTAGCTAAAAATCATGATATTATCTACAGAAATATTCAAAAGTTTCCAAGACAAGGTAACATTGAGATCGATAAGATAACATTGTTATGCCTACTGCACAGGATGTCCACGTGGTACATCTAGATATATTATCATTTTCACATCTCCATGAGCAATGCAGGATGTGCTGTAGTTTCTTATTTTAGACACACAAAGCACGATACAAAGGCAGAACATGCTAGTTATAGTAACAAAAGTCCCGTCACATTAGTACGCAACACCAGACGATTAATCTGCAATGACATTTTTCAATGGCAGAGTTTTGACACCTTTACATTGACGTATTCGAAATAATTCCGTGCGGCTTGAGATCGCAATGCTATTATTTTACTGATCTTTATTACAATAAAGTTTATTGGCAACGATGTTTATAACTACATAGAGTAGTCATGAAAATGCCATTATGTAACAAGCAGAAATAATAGTTTCTTACGTTCTTCTGTAATCGTGATTTCTTGTCCTGGCTGAGTCATCCCAAAGACTTGCAAACATGGTACTAACTGCTTCCTCGCTTGGAGCTCAGTACTAAGAGGTTAGTGGTAGGAATGGTCGGCCTGGTGTCAGGATGATGTGACTGGGTGGGACATCATACTTCATGTAAGCGGCATGATGCCCCAGTGTTAGACGAAACTGTCTCACTGCAGACATCGTAGTCGATATGACTGACACATTTTGAAAAGCTGCCTTAAAAATCCTAATCTTACACATGAGAGGTACTTATGCTGTACACATGCTACCAAATATTTGTTTAAAAGATATGACATTAATTTTTTAATTTGTGTGGAATTAAAGACAGATATATAAATCTGGATGTTTTGTTTCGTTGTTTCGTTGTTCGTTCTCTCCCACCTGGCATTAGTGACCGACATACCCGGCATTAGTGACCGGCACAGTCTAAACTAAGGGTGCACAACCCTTGTCGGCCAAGGGCCAGATTGCATTTTCTAAGACCACTCGAGGCCGCAAATACATTTCTTTAATATAATCACTGTTCCCTGGCCAGATTTCTGTGTTGTTTTAATTTGCACTGAGGGACAGAACAGATCTGGACTGCGAGTCGCGGGTTGTGCATCCCTGGTCTGAACGTTTGATTCGCATTTATTAGTGATCTTGCAAAAGTCATTTTGAGCTGCTGACCCCATACTAATTGTCTTACTTTTCCATTAAGAGAACCACCCATACTCAACCCCTCCTGATCCCTATTCCCTTCTTGTTATTCTTGTAATTTAAACGTTACGGTTCAAAACACTGATACAGAAATAAGCTGTTCTTCGTCGAAAATGGCGACAATGGTGGTGTAACATTGTTGCAATCGAAAATTTAACACGTGCGACATTAGACGAAAAAAGGTTTGGAAAGCGGGCGAGTAAACAAAACTTGAACACCTCAATAACAATCAACACATCAACCCGTAATTATACTCAAATGGGCCTTTGTCCAGTTTCATCACACTCGTATAGCTGATTCAAGTTACATTACATTTGATCAAATTCAACCACACATAGCGCAAAGAAGAGATTTAACATTTATTTTCAACCTCGAATTAAAACGAGATAACAAGACAATTAGGCGAACATGTTGCTATCAAATAAATTCAATTATTCAACACAGAGTAGAAAATTGATAAAGCTATCAAACGATATTATTATATTTTCTGTCTATGAGCTTCATGTGGGTGGCCTATTCACAGATTTTATACGGCAAGGGTGGTATGAGTTTTATCAACAAATTATAACAACTAACAATAAGCACATATAAAAAAACTGATATAGATAGATTTAGAACAAATGAAAATATAGATATTGAAATAACTGCAAAACTATATTAAACCGAGCTTTAGTAAAGTGCTCTTTGGTTTGGGGAGATAAGAAGAAAATCAGTTACAATAGAAAGAAACATCTACCTTGCAAAGGGAAATTACTTATATTAGTACAAAACTAAGAAGAAACCAGCAACATGAAGAGGTCAAGAATTAAACTTATTTTAATAATAAAGACAGAACAAAAAACAAAAACAAATAGATCACGTATGTTTTGTAAAACTGAGAAAATTAATTACAGTTCCAAAATGTCGTATATTTTATATATAAAGAAATATCACCTTTGTGCGCGAAATGCGAAATGCATCGTCACACAGTCTCATAAAACACGGCTGAACAGGGTCTATGCAGTTTGTTAGGAGTAAACAGTGGAACACACAGCGTTGATCATGATCTCCCGGCGCACCACGCACCGGTTTGTCAGGGTCTTAAATTGGCTGAATTTGGACACGATTTATACACGAGTATCTGCGGTACAGAAAATGAGGAAGCCACATATAAGTTAAAGAGTACAATTTATTCATCATAAACAAACTTCCATAAAGTCTATAAATCTCTTTACAATTCCGTGTGGAATTTTCTTGAGGTTTTCAGTTTCTATAATCACTATCAAAAGTCCAATAAATTCTTTTTTTTTTTAAATAAAAAAATTAGATCTGTAAACACGTAATTGGTAGTTATTTTGATGTGCATAATTCAATGTCGAGCTAGATGGTGAATAAATGTGTCAACATGCAATATCGCCAGATTATCGAAAGATCGTAAAAGAATTCGTTTGTTATAAAATGAAATTCTCCTGGGTAATTTGGAGGAGAAGCTGCTAGGAGACACTGTAATAATTCATGCTTTTTCGGCAATCGATAAGAAGGGGCCCCACGTGGCAGAGTGGTCTAGAGCGTTCCTGTTCCCTGCCATCTCACCTTTGTCTGCGTGGGTTTGAGTCTAAGGCTCTGCTAACGTGGATACGTGCGAAAGCCTGCCAGTAGCTTTTCGTGGGTCGATGGTTCTTCCAGGGGTTTTCCAGGGTTCTTCCTCTACCAGTTATACTGGCTGTCATGTATAGCTTATCTTGTTATCTTGTGCTGAGGAAAGGCGTTAAACCCTACAATAGCAACAACAGCAACATCACTCGATAAGAACTAATCAAATACTACGTCCAAATGAATTCCATCTTACACGATATGAAAAGTCAAGGGAAGATATGTCGCCGCAAGTAGCGGAAACCAACGGAACGTGTCCTTTGCATTTTAAATGGGCAGCACACAGACAGTATGCAGATTATCACACCTACAAGCACTCACACACACATACACACACAGAAACAGACATATACAGACACACACGTACGCTAACACACATATGAAGTCTACAGAATCCTGAAAAAGAAATTCGAACGAATTAACAGTGAAGAGCTGAGAGAGAAAAGGCAGTAATTAAATTAATATTAGTATTTCATAAGATTGACTAATTTTTTTTAATAAATGAAAAACAAAACTGTTGAATAAAAACAAGATTTACGTTAAATAGCTGCAGTAAGTGACAGCTTAACTAGTACATAAAAATCATTGCATATAATTTTAAGAACGACAACAAAACTGTTAGATAATCTTCATCTTACTCTACTCAGATGAGTATTGCAATGTGTACAACAATAATTTTAAAGACAAAATATTTACGTATCAAGCCCAAATTAGTATGAAAATTTGCCATAAGTCATTTTAATTTTGTCTTTATAATTTTGTACAAAAAATACAATAATGATAGCCACCATACTTGGATCTGGTTTTCCTTTGAATGTATATACACTCACTATTTGTGAAAGGATGACTGCTTATTTTATGTGTTAACTTTATTTTTAATTACAAAGAAATGTGTATGACGTGTTTCCTGTACCAGTCGTGTTAATCGAAAAATGTAAGCATACATTTTAATTTACCTATAGTCAAGTCAAAAAGACAATGCTTTCAAGTTGAATCAATTTTGCGCCTCGTTTGTCAATGTCGAACAATAAAAGTTTACTTCAACCTCAAACAATCAATGTTAGCTTCAACTTTGAACAATAAACTTTGACTTCCATGCAGTGATTACTCAAATTTTTTATAATGGTTCTTTTCAATTAATCAAAACTCAATTAAAAAATACTACTGAGCTTTTTTCTAAGTAAGGAAAGTGCAAAACTATTTTGGAAATCGTTATACCAAACACGTCAATACTTTGCATACAACAGAAATGATTGGAGTTTTATACTATTACATAATTTTATTACCAAAACCAAAAAAGTAATTTAAGTAATATTTAAGCTAACTTTATTTTAACATGTACAGTTTGTGCTAAAATACACAAACATTATACCAATTTCCACGACGTTCAGGATTTCAAATATTAGTACACAGGCTAACATTCTCTACATTACTTAAAAGAAAATCTGTGTGATATGCAAGGACATGGTCTATGGGAGAACATCCAAAATTTTAGTCTAAAATAGCATTCGACGCCAATATGCATCTTTAATATGTATTGTTTGGCCGTCACACACGCACGCACATACATATAGACACAATCACATACATAGGTCTACTGTGAGATAAATCAATATGAATTTATGATTTATGCCCTAAATAGTTTGTTTATATTCTACCTCATTAACACATACACATGCAGACAGCAAACATATATTGTAGAGAACACGATTTCTTGTGTTTCCAATTAATAAGCAGTTTGTAATTTTAGTCAAGATAATTTATATCGCTTTCAATCAGGTAAATTCTTTACTTTTATAAGTTCTGCAGGTTAAATATTATACACGCTATATAACAAGTTTTCAATGTTTTCAGAATATCCCGTGAATTCTGTCGATATGTATTGAATCAAATGTGTATTGGCACTACTTTTAAAGACTATATTTTTTATTTTTCAGTTATAATATGTTATCAATATAGATATTGTATGTTAAATATCGTGCCAAATAATTAAATGGAAAGACGTTTGATAATAATGTTTCTAAATAAATAGTGACAATAGGTACTGAAATAAGTGTCGTCTCTCATTTGTGACACCTTTCAGTTTGAAAGAAAGGGAGGAAGTACGAATATCGTTTATTAATTAGGCATGGAGGCCATATGTTAACATCCTTTTCTATCGATTGAAATTAAATATCTGATCTTTTAATAATGATTGTGTAACATTTTTGTAGCTGATGTTCCGTTGACTATTATTGACGGCCATGCACTGCTAAATTATTCGATAGACTTCAGATAAACAGCTGTGGAATAGAAGAAAATTATACCTAAAAATTCAAACCCTGTTTGTTCCGACACTGGTTTATCATTTAAACTAGTCGTATACATTAATTTATGATCGACGATAAAAGCACACTCTTCTTTGCGTTAAAGTACTTGAATCTTCTACACTCACACATAGAAAGCGACTTCTGTTGAAAGTTAACTTGAAAAAACTGACACCCACCTGGCCTCATGTAGTTATCTTTAGAATTATCTTTACAATTGTTGCAGGCTGCGAAGACAATCAAAGACATTATTGTAGGTGGCCCTAACTAAAAGCTTACTTGATAACATTTGACAATTAAGCTACCTTATTGAATATGGCAATATAACGATCCGTTCGTAAGGAACAGAGGCTCAAAGATGGAAGATAAACGTTTCTTTCTCTTTATATAATGTGTTTTATTCCTAGGGTCAATTTACAATATCCGACAGTGGTGACCGTTTTGCTGACTTGTGAACGTGAAGAGAATAATTGTCACCATGTTTTGTATGATTCACGCCTCAACAGCCTTTGTGAATTTTCTCTTCGGTTGTGGATAATTATACACGCAGTGTATTTATTCTTTGTGATCCTGTACGGGACTAGATCATCGTATGGACATCAAATCTGTATTGTCTGTTGTTGTGACAAAAAACGTTATTTGTTAATAGGTCAGTCAGCATCAAGGACGAGGTGACCCGGTAGCAGAAGGCGTTATCTTCGATCAGAGTCAAATGACAGACTAAAAAGAAAATATAAAACAAAAGAACGAAATATAGTTAAATAAGGAAACTTGAAAGCAGAACAATGAAATCAGCCTATCAAATCAGTTGTGTTTGTTGATAATAAATGACTTTTAAAAAATCACATATTTAGAATGTAAGATTTCTCAATAAAATATAATATTACCAAATAAAAATAAATAAATCCTTGTCATTCTGAAATAGCGAGGAAAGAGAGAGGAAATATGTAAAGAGAGAAAGAGACCGAGAGGAAAGTAAGATCTTCTCCTACTGTAAGTAACAAAAAGAACAAATTCCCATTATTCTTTTGCAAAGCGATCAACTTCTTTCCGTCTACCAGTAATACAGCCATTATTACAATACAGCCTTCCACCAAATTTCAGTATTGTAAAGTGAAAACAACGATCCCGTAAAACTACGAAAATCTGTCAAAACAGCATTAGAAAAGTTTTCTAAATGAAATGCTCTACGAAACATATCAACAAAATAACTAAAATCTCGCTTGAACAATTGCAATGAAGTCTAAATATCATATTTTGTTTTAAAATAAGGCAACAAAAGAAACCAGTTTCATCTATCAATAATCTCAAATCTGAACAATCAATGCATAAATAAATATTACATGTGATAAATTGCCTTGTACAACTTAAAAAAACCACAATTTAGTAACGCTTAAATTCATTTTATGCAATGAAAGATGTAAAGCTACTTACCCTTAAATTAAAAATTGTTCGTGTTGTTATCTAAGAAAGCTTTTTTTGTACCGAAGATAAATCTATGGCCAACCATTTGATTTAATTCTCTATTGTTCACTATGTATATACTGGAAGTCTATGTTGCATACGATTTTAATGTATTTCCTGTTCTTTCAATACATTGAAATTTCGGTTATCGTTGCCCATTATATAGAAATATATTTTCCACGTTGTGTATTTTCTATCGAAATATCTGTCTTTTCCACACATTTCCAAGTTGAAACATAATGCCTGATAAACATCTTCCTAGACATGTTAAAAAGATATACTTATCTTTTTCAGGGAAACAGTTCTGCAAACACCAACATGCAAGTACCGGTATATAAAATCAAATCATTTCCCCATTCAAATCCCATAACAGATGAATGTTTGTGTCGGAAGGCTGAAAGAACCAATCCACATTGCTCTTTTCTGTTTTTGCATATAGATTTGAAACAATATTTAAACAATTCTCAAAATCTTCAAGAAGCGAAATATCATCATTAAATTCAGATAATTGTATTTCTGTATTTTCTAAGTGTATATCTTTAACAGAATTTAAACCTGTAACCTCAGAAGATTCTGTGCAAAATATCACCAACCAACACCAGCAAGACCTGTACCATGTCTTCGTGGACTTCGTGAAGGCATTTCATTGGGTATGACATAAAGCCTTGTGGGCGACCATGAGACTGTACAACATCAATACAACCTCATCAGAGTAGTAGAGCACTTTTATCACAAAGTCGCCAGTGCAGTATATTTCAATGGCATCACTGTTGACTGGTTCAGAACAACAGTCGGAGTCAGACAGGGCTATCTGCTCTATGATACACTATTTAAAAACTTTCTGGAGAGATTCATAGTTGATGCACTTGACGCAGTCAGCATCAAAGGTAGAGCAGTCACCAACTTACGTTTTGTTGACGACATTGATGAACTACCAGGAAATGAGAAAAAAACTAGATAGTTTAGTAGTGCCTCAGCAAAGCTTCTGCTGTCTACGGCATGGAAATCCGTGCAGAGAAGACCAAAATGATGACCAACAGCACAAAGGCCATCAACACTAATGACATCAGGGTCCAAGGTACGAAGCTAGAAATAGTCCACAGTCTCAAGTATGTGGAGGCAATGTTATCATATGAAGGATTAAAGCCTGCAGTACTCTCCAGGATTGGACAGGCAACATCACCACTGTCAAAACTGAAGCCCATCTAGAATGCCAAGAACATAGCACTCAGTTCAAATGTCATACTGATGCACTCACTGATGATCTCCATATTTTTCTACACCTGCGAATCATGGATCATAACAGCTGACTTAAAAAAGGATACAGGCCACAGAGATGAGATGTTTCTGAAAGATTCTTGGCATCCTATACAGATACATTGTCACCAATGAAGAAATACTGCAGAGGATCAGACAAGCCATTGGGCCTCAAGAAAATCTCCCGATCATAGTGTAAGCACGTAAACGGCGTGGTATGGGCATATTTCAGGATCATCAGGAGGTGCCAAGACAATTATGCAAGGCATTGTGCAAGGATGAAGAATGAGTGGTAAGCAGAGGAAGAGGTGTGAAGATAACATTTGAGAGTGGATAGGCTTGACATTATTCGACTCACTGTGAAACACGGAAAATCGAGAGGAATGGAGGAAATAGGTTGTTCTATCTTAAGCTGTGCCCTAACGGTCTACCAGACTACAGGATTGATGACGACAACGACAATGATGATGATGATGACGATCATGTTGATGATGAAACATGTAAAGAACAAATGCCATAATGTCTCCTTGTCTTAGACCTCGTTCTATTTAAAAATCACCAGAAGGGAAAATTATTATTAATAAATTCATGTATCGAGTTTCTAAAGTAGTTTCAAATTACATCTGTATTATCTAGAAAAAAAAACATACCAATAATATCAGCAATTTACCTTTTGTGTTAAGCCAGTTTGATTTTTATGTGTAAAATGCGGTAGAATATGTTTCAATAAATTTCACAATTAGAGTTTTGCTTGTGTGACACACACATTTACCCATACGAGAACTAAATAAATTTCGATGCAAATGTAACAATGAAATGTATTAGTGATGCCTTAAATGACATTGAATTTATTAGATTTAAATGAATTCAGCCATTAAAACACTCATATGCTGTTTGATCGTGATCTCAAAAATGATTTTGGTCTTTGTTTAAATATGCAAACAATTTCTTTAAAATCTATCTAACTATCGAATGTCTCTGTTCTCATACACAAATTTCCATAATGGTTTCTTTATTTTTTGCCAATGGAGATCAGGTCAGTTATTTCTGTACTTTTTTTAAATTAATTATTGTATTAATATACATGCATGATTACGTTTCTCAAGATTAATATATATATATATATATATATATATATATATATATATATATATATATATATATATATATATATATATATATATATATATATATATATATATATATATACACTTCTTTCCTCTCCTTGTGCATGCGATCATATGTATTATTACATACTAAATTAATCGTACATCTTTATTCCGGCGTTCGATACATATATTTACTCCATGTGTCTGTATCACACACACAGATTGGAATTACGTGTGTGTCTTTGCTGACGTTCGCGCGTAGATGATTTTAGACGCACATCCAAAGATTTTTAATATAATGCGCCAATTGTAAGTGACAGCAAAAACCATATGCTAGTAAATGTCCCTACACTATTAGAGATAACGAAATCATAAGCATCATGAACGAAGAAAGGCTTACATATAATCAAGCCAAAAAGCTCAAGAGCGCTCCAAAAACAAACAAACACAAACACATATTTCTTGCTCCCCTCCTATAACCAACCACGAACAAGCACCAATACCAATACAAACTGCAGCTGACAAACAGGAACCGAGCAAGGGAAGACAACAACCACCTCATCCACTATTAAAGACCAAACTAATGCAACAAATAATTTAACAGAGGGCTCCCTACAGCAGGAAAGAGTATCAACGACCTCAAAAGTGCCCTGCAACAACGAACGCTTCACAACATAATCACCATACAAGACTTTACCTGTATAACAAACTATTACAACAATACATAACAAATGAGCATACCAAAAACAAAGTCAATCATACTGGTCTAATGATATCATTACAGCACAAAATAAATACATAATACTATCATGGACACAAAAGCAATACATGTGACAACTACATAATCTATGGACCATACAGATATTTAATAATATGGCAATGGAACCGTAGAGGCCTAATTAAAACCCATGGTGAGCTTATATTGGCCACCAACAAGACACCAAAAAGTCACAAATCCTCTGCCGACAGGAAGCATTACTCACAAACGAAGCTACCCGGGAATAACAAAACATGACCTTAACAGTAGGTCGGACAAATATCAATCTTGATAACATCTACGATCCCAGAGGAGGTCACACCTTCACAGAGCAAACATTTGCGGTGATTTTAAATCGCTTCATATGGAATGGGACAGTGATAATATTGATCGCAGAGACAGAGGTATTGAAATGAACACACAAGACAATGAACTAATAATACTAAATACAGGCATGCCAACAAGATTGGACCCCATACACGGTAGGTTAACCACCATATATTTCATACTCGCAATACCTAATATGGCCTCAACAGCAGACTGGGAAGTATTACAGCAAAGCACACTGGGTAGTGATTACTTCCCCGTTAGCCTTACTGTATATTTAAAAAGCCCATAGGTACATCAGACAACAGTACAAAGATGGAAAGTCGAAACAGCCATCTTTAACTTTCAAAACCATCTAGTGACATGGCCACACCATTTCAGCTTTCTCTTTTTGGCAGTGGTGATGACGTATTCATAATGGCCTACTTTATGCCTGATGGCGTTAGGCACTTCTTCATTTGTGATGTGGTCCATGTAAGAGATGCCAAGTATGGTTCTGTAGCATCTCATTTCAAGTGCCTGAATGTTTCGTTGTAATTCTGCTGTCAGGGTCTAGGCTTTACATGAATACAAGAATATTGAGATGACTACTGCTCTCAATATTCTGAGTTTAGTTCGCAGACATTTATTCGTGTCTCTCCAGATGGATCTTAGCTTTGACATAGTTGCCGTTGTTTGTGCTGCTCGTGACAAAACTTCTGTTCTTGATCCCTCTTCGGTGATTATGGAACCAAAATATTTGAACTGGCTCACTGTTTCCAGTTCCTGTCGTCTGATTTAATCTTGGTTGAGATTTGTTTTCCACATTTTGTCATTAGCTTTTTCTTCTCGGCGCTTATCTTCATGTAAAATCTGGAAGATGTTTCATTCTGGTTCTTCACTAATGTGGCAAGCCCGTCTTCACTGCCTGCCAGCTCATCAATGTCGTCTGCAAAGCTTATGCTGGTGATGTTACGCCCTCCAGTGTTGACTGTCCCAAAGTGGGTTTCCAGAGCTTCGCTCATGATGCGCTCTAAGTAGATGTTGAAACACGTGGATGACAGGAAATAGCATTGACTGTTGTCTTGAACCAGTCTCCCACATAGCCTTGAACAATTACTGCAGTGGTAGCCTTGGCGTACAGCTGCTTGATGTTATTGGTCAACTATTGACCCATGTCGAACTTCTTCATTGTGGCCTACATTGCCTCATGCCACACTCTGTCAAAAGCCTTTTTGAAATCTATGAACACAATAATAGACATCAGAAATAAATCGTGGGAGACGATTTTTCTATTTGTTTTACAGTAAATATATTGCCAGTGGTGTACAAGATATTTTCAAATGGTGTCTTTGATCTCACAGTTTAATGCTTCGTTATCATTGGCATCTTCTTAGTCTTGGATGCAGTCATTGATTAGTGATGTTAATTCTTAGTCTTGAATGTAGTCATTGTTGATTAATGATGCACATTCTTTGTCTTGGATGCGGACATTCATTAGTGATACAAATTCTTAGTCTTGAATGTAGTCATTGTTGATTAATGATGCACATTCTTAGTCTCGAATGCAATCATTGATTAGTGATACAAATTTTTAGTCATGAATGCTGTCATTGATTAGTGATACAAATTTTTAGTCATGAATGCTGTCATTGATTAGTGATACAAATTTTTAGTCATGAATGCTGTCATTGATTAGTGATACAAATTCTTATTCATGAATGCTGTCATTGATTAGTGATACAAATTCTTAGTCATGAATGCAGTCATTGATTAGTGATACAAATTCTTAGTCATGAATGCTGTCATTGATTAGTGATACAAATTCTTAGTCTTGAATGCTGTCATTGATTAGTGATACAAATTCTTAGTCTTGAATGCTGTCATTGATTAGTGATACAAATTCTTAGTCTTGAATGCTGTCATTGATTAGTGATACAAATTCTTAGTCATGAATGCTGTCATTGATTAGTGATACAAATTCTTAGTCATGAATGCAGTCATTGATTAGTGATACAAATTCTAAGTCTTGAATGCAGTCGTTCATTAGTGATGCAGATTCTTCCAAACGAAACCGAAGTGAACACGAACCTAATTTAAAATATTACAATTTGAAGCAGCAAATTAGCGATCGCAACGTGCTTTTCAGCAAATTGCTCTGCATTAAATGATCGTTCACTTATAAGTCACGCAATATTTAGGAAAGGCATAGTATGACCTTTCTCCTACAGGACATGTGTCCAACGAAATCCTTAAGAAATCATTAAGATTAATGTTTACTAACTGGCAGTTTACTGATGTTGTGTCTGAAGGCTGAAAGAATCAATTCACATTGCTCTTTTCTGTTTTTGATTACAGATAGTCTATAATGCATATATTTCAATAGTGCGCTACCATACCAGTGACAATTCTTTGCATCCTGAGAGACAACAATTACAATGGAATATAAATGTGTACAGATATATCCTTCTCCACTTCATCCTTCAAATAAACAAAACTGATATGATCAATGTATTGTCACCGAAGTTAAGTATCAAGGTACAATCTGGTATCAGTTATTATCGTGAAACTGGTAGTACACGCGAGGAACGAACAACTTAAGAGGGAAATTGCAAAGAATATCACCCGTAGGATAGTATCGCTGGAACCGGGAGCAAAAATGAATGAAAGGTCGGAAGGATCTTTCTAAAAGCAGACATCATGTAATACACAATGGCTGATGATCATCACTGACATATATAACAACGCAAGTACATATTATTTTAATTAATTTAATTTCCATCATTAGGATAATGAGGCCATTCATTACTGGGCTATATTAATTCATATAATTACATCCAATCATTAATTAATATGGGATTAAAGATCATGTATATGCAATTGATATGTAAAGAAATCACGTGATGATATTACCTGAAACGTCAGCTTGGTGATAAACACACACCATACATGAATCAATCAATGCACATAGAGAATGAAGCATTAATAAACCGAAGTCAGATAAATAGATTTGACACCATGTGTTGTTTTTATCTACCTCTTACACTTAGGTACACAATAATCTCATACATAAATATGGTTGTTATCAAATTTCAATTAAAGTATGCGATCGTTTGGTACAAATCTTTACATGACAAAGCACAGCTGGTAATATTAGTACGAAATATCGTTCTCCTAATGTCCAATATAATATCGACACAATTTAAATGGAATAGTTTGTGGACTTAATACAGTTACTCTGAATATGTCGCAATTTAAAATTTTCTCCAAGGGATTATAAATTTTAGTTCAATTTTCATGATAAAAATGAAATAACAAAACGCGTTCTATTTGATTTCTTTACATCAATGTATATTTGGTGTGTTCGTTCTCTGACCTAACTTTAGATGAAAACAGTTAATACACGTATCAATTGCATGAATTAATTGCAGCACAAGCTTCTAGTCCGAAGACGATATATTTTCAACTATTCAATGCCCTTTGGAATTAATAATTGTACGTGTTTATATATAGAATATATGTATATCATGTACGCTGTATCAAGGTTATACAACGAGACGTATACATTTTTAATTTAAAGGAAACGAGGCTTGCCGAGGCATTTCCTAAAGATACAACGTACATACTATACATATATTTTATTTATGTCACCTTCAAAATACACATAATTGCAATTCAAACGAAGTTAATATTAAATACAAGCATCCGTGAATTTGATGCAATGACGGGAAATAATGAACAATGATTTTATTTTGTGAACTTCTAATTTCGGTCATGTTGATCAAATAAATATATGACACCTGATTTAAGCATGACAGATGGTTTAATTGACGAAGGTAGAGCGCTACAAACACAGCAAAGTTATATGCTTGAACAGTAAATGCCCAAGTATGTTGAAATGAGTGGAAAATATAGATAAGCGAAATGAGGAACAAACAAGAGGTGACTCAAACATTTAAATATATTACAGTTGATCTAGGCCAATTAAATATATTACAGTTGATATAGGTCATTTAAATATATTACAGTTGATCTAGGCCATTTAAATATATTGCAGTTGATCTAGGCCAATTAAATATACAGTTGATCTAGGCCAATTAATTATATTACTGTTAATATAGGCCATTTAAATATATTACAGTTGATCTAGGCCATTTAAATATATTACAGTTGATCTAGGCCATTATTATGATTTAAGTAACATTACAACCGAACGTACAGTTGTTTCTTTAAACTATCTATATCTGTCCCATTTCCGTTGGTTTGTTTATATTTGTCATCATTCATAGGACCAGGGACATGATATATCTAATATCGACCACGCTAGGTTTTATGTTTTCCTCGACGTTTCGCTGTTATCCTACTACGATGGGAGAGAGAGAGAGAGAGAGAGAGAGAGAGAGAGAGAGAGAGAGAGAGAGAGAGAGAGAGAGAGAGAGAGAGAGAGAGAGAGAGAGAGAGAGAGAGAGGGAGGGTGGGGATGGGAAACACATGATTTTGATGCAAGTGTGTCCCCTGTTTAATTCAGTAAGAAAACATGGATTATTAACATTTTTATTGTGAATTTATTACATAGTTTATGATTAACCAGAGGATATTCGTCCCAGACTTTGAGAACTAGAAGCGATTGGCTATTTTTAAACATAACCTAACGTTTAAACAATATTTATATATGTGCATTAATGCAACATGGGCGTATCACAATTTGATATAATAACAGTACTGGCAAATCGATTGCCTTCTACTAGCACTTTAAAAGCCATGTTATATTCGCGCGCGTGTGTGTGTGTGTGTGTGTGTGTGTGTACACATGGATTCTGTTAAAAGATGGCTTGGTTTGCCTTTGTAGTTACTGCTGAAAACAATTCAAACTTTTAATATATTCCATCCTTCTGTAAACGTATTTTAAAAAAAGCTAAGAATAGAAGGCGAAAGTAAGTGTACACAAGCGGAGAGTTTAAATATATGGTGCAAGGTATATGTATTTTGATGACGTTTTATGAAGAAAATTTGGTAAGGCCAAGAAATACTTGAAGGTTTTGACCAAGCTCGTGATGAAATAGATAACATTAAAGGCCGTTATAACAGACCCAGAATCAGAACACGCTAATATCAGAATTAAATCAAATGGTAAATTAAATGATACGATTATGTCCTACAAAGAAAATATTGGAAAGGCAAGATTACCTGAAATTGTCATGCGTAGTATGATAAAAAAAAACATGATCTGAAACCGGACTGCGCTAATAATGATGTAAATCGGGGAACCTGGTACGAGCGGATTTATAAAATATACTGCACAGCTGATATAGTCGAACATGATATCTCAGAATATATTGCATTTATTGATGAGATAATAATAATAATAATAATAATAATAATAATAATAATAATAATAATAATAATAATAATAATAACAATAATAATAATAATAATAATAATAATAATAATAATAATAATAATAATAATAACAACAATAATAATAATAATAATAATAATAATAATAATAATAATAATAATAACAATAATAATAATAATAATAATAATAATAATAACAACAATAATAATAATAATAATAATAATAATAATAATAATAATAATAATAATAATAACAACAATAATAATAATAATAATAATAATAGTAATAATAATAATAATAATAATAATAATAATAATAATAATAATAATAATAATAATGTGGACTTCTTTGCATAGCGCTTTGCGATATTTGCTCCAACAGTGAGTTTACTAACCGCTGCTCTACCCATCCAAAAGTCTCTTGGGCTATAATAAATCGATTTCATTTTTTTTATAATAATCGCTTTACCAACCTCTAATACCCTTCATCGCAGACCTCACTAAAAATTAGCTAATGATTCTTTGAAAGATTAATTTAACACGTTGATCAACTTCACATCTGCATAATGTCGTTACTGTAAATTTGGATTTTTATAGGCTACATCATCAATCGTATGTATTGGATGATTTCCATGTCTTGGTTGATTTTATTCGTCGAATATCATGTCCGGTTCCAGGAACGCAATTATTATATCCAGAATGATGTCTTTCTCTTTATCCCATAAAGCTCATGGTAATTTTAACACAAAAGCAGCGATATCACCACCCATTTGCTTAAAATTGTCGAGAGAGATCAATTTTTATTTTTGTACCACATTTCACACATTATATTGATGAGCACACTCTGTGCATGATCAGAGATCTTACGATGTGCTTAAAGATTTAATGAAAAAAATATTTGCATGAATACGGCAATGATATTATTGATTTTAGCACCGATGCTGATGAAGCCACATTTGTAGATGACTTCGGTCGATTTGTTAACAATGTCGTAGCATACGATGATGTAATGCTGGACAAACAATCAAATCCGGCAAGAACACTTTCTCAATGCAAAGACAAAAATTTTGATGTTATATACGCAAATACCTAAAGTGATGACATATAACTGTAATAATTTAACTGTTTTTAGTTGAGTCAATACACACACACCTTAAAAAATACTCGTCAGACTTGTTGTTCAGGGGATATGAATATAATTAAGTTTCAAAACTTCTTTTCACGTGCTCAAGCTGCTGCACACGGATTTATCACGATAAATATACATGATCCTCGGTCGCGATATCGTTTAGGTCTTAATAAAATTTGTGGCTATGAAAAGACATTAGTTAGTCCTTATTTGAAGATTTATCAGCAGTATTTTTATCCGATTAGCTTTAACTCTGATTTATAATTATTTTGAACTCGTATTTTGTCATTTATATGATTTTCGCTTGCTTCATCTATATATTTTGTTTAATTCATTTACTAATTCACGTTTGGGTTTAAGAGACATCCAATTATTTATCTAAGCATGAACCTGAACCGCAGCAGACGGGGTGCAACATTCAGCGCCGGATTAAGCACCGTGGAGGCCCATAGGCAGTCAAACTTTTGGGGCCCCAGACCCACGGTCACGGTCTCATGGGGGCCCCTGGGGGCCCCTCATGGGGCCCATAAAAGTCGCGAGGCCCATAGGCAGTTGCCTACTCTGCCTAATGGGTAATCCGGGACTGGCAACATTAATGAAGTTACGTCTGGCAGGTAAACGAACGCACGTACAAATTGAAAACAAAACACAGTAACGACAAGCAATGAATAAACAATTTAAACTAACCCAATTATATATACTTTAGGTCAGTTAGAAGCTTCGGTTTAACGTTATTGGCCTTATAAATTTTATTTTCGTAGGAAGCTTTAGTTTTCAAAAATGACGTTTCTGTAAATGGTCTGTTCACCTTCTTTGCTGTTTGCAATTTTCATATATCCCATGAAACATGACTGATCTTATTGGACATAGTAGCTCAAAAGTTAAACATGTTCTTGTGTTGGGTTTAAGGCTATTTTCAGCACATGATTGGCGATACATCATACATGGCAGCATCTCTGGTAGGGGAGTAAACCAGAAAAATCCTATCAAGAACCACTGACCTAAGATGCTATTGGCAAATCTTCACACAAACCCACCATGGGATAGTCTGAGATTTCCAAGGTATTTGAAAACGTGATATAGTGTCTTCTCGTAGGTATGTATTTCTTCCTGAGATCATCAACCACCAAATATTTTGGTAGCAATGAATAGTCTATTATGTGCTGAAAATGGCTTTAATTACCACAAGACCGAACCCAAGTTCCAGAAACGCACATGTATGCCTATCAATATCTTTCTAACTGCGAAATTTTCACTTTTGATGATGATGAATACGATAGCGAGACAAATCATTAATGGTTTGGCTTTCTTTACTGTAATTGTATATCATTGAAATTTTCAAGCAATTAATTTAAAACAGATATGTTTGATATTTTATAGGTAATCTGCAAATACTCTCTGAGCTGGTTTGGTAAAAATCGAAAGTTGCCCGTCGGCTACAGTTAATGGAATTATTATTGGGAATTCATGCGAATAAATGACACCACATTGGCAAAGATGGCATATTAAAAGCGATGAAATTAATCCAATGGCAGGTTGTATTAATTATGTTGATGATTTACTGGTACATGGAAATTGGCATTTTCAACATGGATTAATTTCTGATTTCACAATAAATAACGTATTTACATACAAGTGATAATCGATGTTAGTCACAAGTTATGGCCTGATTGAAAATACGTAATGACAATCTGACATACATGTTTATTACTTTAAACGTATTATCTTACCGAGTATGAAGCATCAATTTTTAAAATGTTCATCGTTTAGTGAACACATACTGATGTAAACGTGTAAGAGATCCAATTACCTATTACAGAATCTCTCTCTCTCTCTCTCTCTCTCTCTCTCTCTCTCTCTCTCTCTCTCTCTCTCTCTCTCTCTCTCTCTCTCTCTCTCTCTCCACACACACACACACACACACACACAACACACACACAACACACACACACACACACACACACAGATAGATAGATAGATAGATAGATAGATAGATAGATAGATAGATAGATAGATATATCGCGTCTATCGCTAGCCTAAATTCGAAACATTGTATCAACAAAGCTAACACGCAAAAGAGATTTTACTGCAATACATTCAGGAAGGAAATAAGAAGTCTTCGTCGATGTGACATTTTGGTTCTAATGTCTTACTTTTGTACGAAAACCTTCAATTGCGTTTTTCTCCACGAGTTTTGCTTATACAATAGTTCGTATTTTACATATACGATAGCCCATGCATTGAGTACCATTTTCAATTATATTTTAATAGACCCAAGAGAGCACTGGTCATAGTTTAAACCATTCAATTCCCGAAAGGTTACATTATTCTTAAATGACTCCTTATATGATCAGAATGGTATTTTCAATCACGTTTGTTTCTGACATTGCGAATATCACGTTCATTCATTTTCTTGTTTGACATTTTATCTGTGACTTAATTAACAGGTCCACATTGGTCACTTGATCATCTCTACTTTCAAACAGCTATAACATTTGTTTTAATTCATGCACAAACAGATCTAATAAACATACACCTAAAGTCTACAACATGAGTGTACAAGCTCTGTTTACAAAGTACTTGACAGTTCAAGTGTTAACAGAAATCGTCCTCACCCAACATTCAAGGTTCACTAACAAAGACAACCCCAAATAGCTCTTTCCAACATAAAATAAGTAAAGAACAAAACAAAGAGATCGTTGTACATATATGGTCGTTGTAGTACAATGAACATAATGCTTACATTACATAATACTCCAATTACCTATTACATAATATATATATATATATATATATATATATATATATATATATATATATATATATATATATATATATATATATATATATATATATATATATATATATATAAATTCCAAGACTCCTAATTGACTGAATTGAAGCCTGACGCGTTTCTTTCTTAACAGTTCTTATACAGTGTTATAAATTTATGCGTTCCTGTATCAGTCCAATGTCTGATGTTGTTAAGAATAGCAGTCAAAGCGAGATAACCCGTGTATGTGCTTTATGTTTTGTGAAGTTTCAACTTAAGCTTAAGTACGAAATTGGATACCATATCGTTTAAACTTCATACACAGATTAGAGATCATCCAATATTGAAATTGAATTAGTAGTTTTGCCAGTGATAATAATGTATGTGTCCGTACTTTTGTATGTTGGTAAGATGATCAAGTAAATAGGTACGCAAGAGTCCGAAATCTCGACAGTGGTTTTAAGATCAGTGACTAATTGTCATCCGTATCGATTTCAGATGTAGGAGTACACAAAGGGAAAGGTTTCAAAGCTGAATGAATCTCAAATAAATGAACATATCTGGTATGTTTTACATGTTCGATGCTTTAGTTCTGTGAAAGCGATCATTACCATTTTTTTTACTGAACTAATTTCTATAATTTAATATACTATCCATCAATGAATTATAAGTCGAATAGTGCTTGATTGAACTAATTTCTTTAATTTTAATTTAACATACTATCCATCAATGAATTATAAGTCGAATAGTGCGTTATTGAACTAATTTCTATAATTTAATATACTATCCATCAATGAAGTACATTTCTTTTTCCTGAAATGTTAATGTCTTAGAGACCCCATTCTGTTAGATGGTGATAAGAAAAATATATATTTTCATACGACGATTCATGGATGTTATTATTGATTGACAGCGTAAATTGATACTAACAAGGTGTAACAATAGTTACTTCTGGTATTTATGCTGATGATTTTCAAATAAAACTACCGCAAAAATTCACGAGACTCCCCCTCCTTACAATGAATTTGAATTAATACCGTTTAGTTAAAAATCTTATAAATTAAAAACAGTCACGAATCTATAAGAGCAAAATTGACATTTCTTGATACATTGAATATACATCTTTCAATTATTTCAATCCTATGGTCTAATAGTACTGTCACTTTTTCACAATAATAAAACTGTTATTGAAAACCCCAATTTCTCGTTGGTCGCCAATGTTTCTTTTATTATTTTGTTTGAAATTAAAACAAACAAAGTTGTAACTACTTCATGTGATATTACAATTTTATCATTTAATCTTCAGCAAAATGGAGTTTGCCACCCAAAAGCAATTAGTTCATAACACATGTTACTTTCGATAGCTGTCTTTTCAAGAAAAATGAAAGAAATAAAATACTTTAAATTCCGATTATATTACTATAATAAAAGTTGTGTGTTCTTGTGAGTTGTTAAACTAATTTAAGTGATGCGTTTTAAAATATTATTTAAAATATTTCATAACTGTATTTGAATTTGGTTTACAACTAAATGTCGAACCAAATCGCATAGTTAGGTGATGGAATTAACCACCGATATTATCGTTCTTGCGAAATGTCGATTGATATCGTCTACACAAGATCAAAAAGGATTTTTGTTTTGTACACTGGGTGCGAATTATGAATACCGTGTCAGCTACATAATGGCGTTTAAATGTATTAGTACGACCTTACCCACGATAGAAATATTTTGTAATATTGATCAGAATGAACAGACTCGCCGATCATATCTTTTAAGTCACGGCTTTGACGGACTGATTACGAATTATTTCGTACTATGTGACATTAGATAAACATGAAATCTTTTTAATACACTGAATGAAAACTTAATACTTAAACTTGTGGAAAACATTTGAATAGAGATTGCCCATCTGTAACGTATCATTACAGGCTATTGATGTTAGAAATAACATATTGAGAATGTTACTTACGTAGTTTATTGGTACACTTAAGCTGCTATTATTGTATCAATAATAAGTCTTGTAAAAAATAATCCACCGGCCCCTTTAAGATAATCTTTATTAAAATAATGACTTGAGATATTGTGAATTTGTGAGAAGTTGTCAAATAGTTCATTTCTTTTTTATGTGTGGACTCTCTTGATAAGATATCTAGTGTCATTTTACTTATCATTGATGAGATATTCCCATAGGATAAATTCAAAATGACACTCATCAGTTGTTAAAAACTCTGGAAAATACGAATCAGTACAAAATATCCAATAAATAAACTGCAAGATTTCAAAGTAATATATCATGAAGGACAGATTATCTTAGTAAGTCAAATAGTTTCAAGCATGCAAGAAATAAAGAAAGCAGGTGGGACAAATATAGGGCAGGTGTAACCGTCATATGTTGTAACTGATAATGACATATTTAATGTCAGAACTTAGATACATTTATACATCGTTCTATCAAGAAATGGGCTTAATAAATGGGAAGCGGCTATTGTGAAATTTGCATGTTATTTCTGGAGATCTGTATATACATTTCATTCTAGCTATACCAATTACGGATTAGATATGTTCTCCTGGGCGTGCACTTCTAAATAAGATTTAGTAAAGAACTATTCAACCTCATTAATGCTTCGAGAGTACAGAGAAGCAGTCAGTATTTTCAAACACGGCGTACACTTTATAATTCACACCAGCAACAACCTAATCAACCATAGAGACACATGAAGAAAACAATCTTGTTTTCAAAGATGTACCTAGAGCTTTTAACTGTCGTATTGTTTTGTCGGTCTGAATGATTGTGACAAGAGGTCGTATTACCCCCGACAGAACAGGATACAGATGTTCAGATAACGAGTTTTCATTGTCTAAAAGTAAATATTGTTTCGAATATAATTATTGGTTCTGCTTGGAGTAATTTTTCTGTGATCTGCAACAAAAAACAAGTACACAGTGTAAAAGGACAATACTAGTAATTATATCTTCTTTGAAATGACAGGTGCGGCAATAAACAGAAGTGTCAACGTAAATGGGTATCGTCAGTTGAATCTGACAGATATACATCATGACAATTTACTCAACAAAAGATAACGCTATCATAGTCGTACATATTATCTCATCTCACCACTCTTATATGCACAAATATTGCAGCCAAATTCGCAATTTGTTAGATGTCATTATGCATCAGTTTAGTCACTTTTTTGTAATCCTAAGATAAACATTTTTCAATACAAATGTATGCATCAATTGCTGATTTTTATGCTTCCTAAGTTCGAATAATATTTTATCAGTATTGATAATATCTATGTAGTCTTGGTTGTTCTGCATTAAACGAAACTATTTTTTATATCCGCTTTTGTTTTGCACTCACCTAATAGTATACACTATTCATTACATTTTCATGTTTCTGCCCAGATATGCTTGTTTTCACGCTCACAATAATTTTACATGGGCCGAAATGAGATAGATGTCTGCAGACTATCACTGAATTTATATCGCATTGTCTAGCTTTTAAATAATGGAGAAAGATATAAAAAAATCAATTGTATACAAACATGATACACACAAACAATTATTTGAAAATCTATAGAACATTATTGGACATTCTCTAAACATTGTAGTCAAACTCTCAAAAGAGATAAAGTTACACGCGACACAAACGATACAATAGAGAAAACAGTGACACAGACGATCGTGTAATTATAATAATGACCACAATGTATTTTCTGTAAATAGTATATTGATCTCATAAAGTGCAAAACCTATTCCAATCAATGTACCCTCACATTATCATGTTAATAAAAGTGATTGATTTAATTGTGTTCCCTCTGTGATGGGTCAAAATATATGCATGCTTGGAAAATGTAGTGCTGAAAAAGAGAAAATCAATGCTTTGTATAGATGTTCAAAAGCTAATGAAGTTTAAATAACACTTTTAAAAAAATGCTTGGAAACTTATATTCAGTAGTGTATACTGGTTTCACACATCTGAATATCATATGTTTTTTAATACAGTTTATATTTTGTATCCATTCTCCCTGAACATTTGTGGTTTGCATCCTTCAGTAACAAAAAACAGAATCTCATACTCAATATCCATTACAAAACATTAATACCAATGAACTACTCTTCGCAAATGTGTAAGCTTTGCATATCTTTTATTTTAGGAAAATCACATTCCCCAATTTATCTGATAACACTACTACTGTTTTATAAGATACAACCATACACATATATTTTAGTGTCTTTATTTTTTGAATTATTTACCAGCATTTGTAATACATATCAATCTGAGGACACGTGCATGTTGAAATTGCCGTTATTGATGTTAAATTGATGTTAATTAAAGAGAGGTTCCTAATTCATTCCAATGACCCATAATGGTCAGTGTGGATACATTCTCAATTAATTAACTTAGCACAGTAAACAATAAGATATCATCATAAATAGAGTACAATTTATGAGGATATACAAATTCAAAATCTCATACGTATTCTCCGATCAAATCAAACCATATGAGCAAATTAACTCACAATATACCTCCGTAGGGTCAAGGATACGTCTGCGTTATTAAAAGTGAAGATAAAACGATAAATGTATTTTATTATGGACGAGAGCTATGGATAATTATATTAATTAGTTGCTACTGCATTTTGTTCAGCGTTATGTATAATATGGAATAATAACTACCATTCTGTCTTCTCTCCTTAAGCTACAGTGCACTTTTAACTGATGTCAAATGTCTAAACGTATAAGGCTTTGTGTGGCTTGAACAAAGATAAAAATGAAAAGTTATTTTCATTGCATACCTGTACAACACAAAGTAAGTAGCGATGTCAAATTAACCCAATTTAAAGGACAATCATGATTGTAATATTAAATCGACTTGTATTAATTGTAAACCTTGAATTTCGGAACACACTTTAAATCTTAAAAAATCCAATTATGTTTAGTTTTGAATGAAATATTTTCAGATAATATTGATTAGGTTGGGAACCCCACTGCTATGAAAACATTGTCATCTTACAATGGAGTCGAGTGTTGTTTTGCAAGGGACCAAGACCTCTTGACTTATGTATAATGAAAAAGAAAAGTACCACCACACGTACCGTATGAATGATATACTGATCTGAAATATTCCTGTTAATAAAGCCTAATTATAATGTTTTCAAGGTTTTTCTTGTAGTGGAAAACCTTTAAACAAAAACATTAAATGCGAATCTGTATGAATTATTATAATTCACATTTAGATGTTTCTTGGTCCCATGAAAAAATATCATTGTTTGTAAAATCTGGCACGTTTAAATCTTCGTGCAAAAACAAAACTAATTCCTTGTCATATTGAAAATGTTGGAAGTGTTTTCTGATTCAATTGAACCATGTTATTGTGGTTTTCTTTAATTGGATACACATTTAATCAAATTGTATAATCTTAACGTTTCATATTTGTATCTTGTTCTTTAAATTTATTTGAAATGATTTATCTTTCCAATTTGTTTGCAATTCAATTTACATTTTTTGAAATTTTTCTTTAGTGGTTACCATATTGCCCCCAATGTGTTGACGTGTTGTAAATCCACCCATACTGTTATAATCGGTAGTAAAACCGCATGCGGCATCCAAGACAACTTCTATGTTCTAAGGATTTATTATTTTTACATCGGTTAGACTGAAAAACATCGCAGGAAAAAGATCGAATAAATATGACACTGATTAAGTTGCA
>JAQISU010000173.1:1422500-1432500 GCA_029339505.1 Unio delphinus
CAAGAAGAGAGATTTAAATATTTCTTTGTAGCTACCAAATATAAAGCCTCGGTTGAAACCGAAACACT
Organism: Unio delphinus; assembly: GCA_029339505.1. Lineage (NCBI taxonomy): Eukaryota > Metazoa > Mollusca > Bivalvia > Unionida > Unionidae > Unio > Unio delphinus. The sequence goes on from JAQISU010000173.1 coordinate 1,422,569, forward strand.
AGAACAGTGACAGATAAAATGGATGCGTGCGCGTTACGATTTAAAATTGTATTACACTTTTGCACAGATGTAATTTTCTTTAAGTTAAAATATGGGACATAAGATACATTTGGTACAGATGCCATTTTGTGTAAGGTAAAATATGGGACATTAGGGACATTTTGTACAGATGCCATTTTGTGTAAGGTAAAATATGGGACATTAGGGACATTTTGTACAGATGCCATTTTGTGTAAGGTAAAATATGGGACATTAGGGACATTTTGTACAGATGCCATTTTGTGTAAGGTAAAATATGGGACATTAGGGACATTTTGTACAGATGCCATTTTGTGTAAGGTAAAATATGGGACATTAGGGACATTTTGTACAGATGCCGTTTTGTGTAAGGTAAAATATGGGACATTAGGGACATTTTGTACAGATGCCATTTTGTGTAAGGTAAAATATGGGACATTAGGGACATTTTGTACAGATGCCGTTTTGTGTAAGGTAAAATATGGGACATTAGGGACATTTTGTACAGATGCCATTTTGTGTAAGGTAAAATATGGGACATTAGGGACAAATTATGCTTAATTGGAACCACAGCCATGAAGAAACTAATACATAATATACATGTACTTTCAAACATTATGACGTCAATTTAGTTTTGAGCATTATAAAACCAATGTACTTTCAAACACAAGTTCAATCAGATTACTTTCAAACAATTATGGTGATGTTTCTGTGTGGAGATGTGTACACGTTCTTGATTATAATAGGCTTTATTTTGACTTCCTTGACTAATGCAAGCTTAATCAAATATATCGACTCCATTAAGACATAATTGAGCAGATTGATACGTTCAGCAATTAACTGCACAAAGTTAGTCAATGTAAATTGCTAGAAAGATCGAGGTATGAATTCTTGATCAAATGATGACATGTCAATTGTTAGGCACGAAGATCTTGTGTCTGGACTATGAAAATAACAATGTTTGTTAGAGTCTTACTCTCAATATTACTTAAAGAACGTCTGTATAGATTGTAAAAGCAAGCACTGGAGACAAATACGTGCAACAAGATTCGAAAATTGAAATGCACTAAACAAAGTATAGTCTGTACTTGAACATTTTTGAATTTGTTCATATAAAATTAAACAGAAATTTGGAGTGTTTTCATTAGATTCGGATTCAGTTTCTACTCCTTTATATTCAACTTATCGAGGCCGTAAAATTTGCGACTTTGCCCTGACATTTCATGACACAAATCGGCGGAAGAGTAAGTATTGAGCAAGGCTGGGTCATAATTTTCATGACAATTAAACATCCGGTCTCCGATCCCTTTTTGATGTACAAGTGCTTATTCTCCCGGGCGAATTGTTTATTTTTGTGTGTGTGCTCGAGAATCAATTTGAACATCTCAAGTTTCTTGTGGGGAAGAAAAGTTGTGTTTTAAATACATATTTAAGAAGTATTTGTTTTCCATGAAGCCATGACCGGACATACCGGAAAACATCTGACAGGAATTAATGAAGTATATAAAGTACAGTCAAGCGATACTTGATAACGTGCGAAAATTGTAGGTTTTGTCAGCACGATGGTTTCCTTGTGAGACACAAAAGAACCAATGTTCTTGCAACCGTTTGATAATGATCGTATGGACGCTTTTGAGATCGATATCGCATTATTTTAAAACAAAAACATGAAAGGAACTGATGAAACAATAACTATTGCATGAAACTATTGCATGAGAGAATCTTTACATTAACGTCATATTTCCTGAAAAATAGGAACTGAATGTGAGGCAAATCGTTTCTGTCGAAATGTCAAGATGAAATTACCCTTGTCCGAGGTCAGTGTACTTTGTTGCACGAAATGTCAAGATGAAAGTACCCATGTTCAAGGTGACACACTGGATAACTACATAACTGTTTAACACTTCACATGTACTTAGTTTGCATGTATTACAACACACTTCTTATGTAATGTTATAAACTATACGGCATCCACCCACAATTATGAATAGGTAACAGTAAAAAGAGCTTCGTCGTTTTTTCAGAAAAGTATTTCACATGCAGCTTGTAAAACTACTTCAAGCCCACTAGTGATACACTAGTGATATTGAATAACGCAAAATGCATAGTCTGTTTGATAAATCAATTGTTTAAGGAAGTTGAAAACATGTTAAATTTTGAAAAAGAAATAAAAGTAATATTTTTGTGACGCTTCGGTAAACGTGTTTTTTTTTGTTGCTGGCTAAAATGTACGCTTATGACAATTACACTTTTAACATGGAAGTTTATCTTTCTATCTTTTGGTGGAAAAATATCTCTGTTGGATGTCTCAAAATGATGCAACGTCACTGAAACAGGATTTAACTTTATTCGCGTCAAGACAGTGGCATTCTTACAAGTCATTTTCGAAAACAAATGCCAAGATTGATTTACAAAACCTAACCCATACCTGCGATTAATGTCTTTAAAAATAAAAAGTGTTTTTGTGGAGAATAGAATATACATATTACCGTTTTTGCGTTTATTCTACTTGTATTGTTAATCTGCTTTATATTAGCGACCTCGGTTGGTAACACTTCTGTTATGCTATACTATTTGTACAACTCTCAATCGAACATTATAACGTAATATAATTGTAATTACTATCTCTAATTGTTTAGACAGTTGAGATGTATAAGTTGTTTTTGATAATATGAAATACACAGATTGGGTAAAATGTAGTCCGATGATATCTTTTAAAAGTGTTCAGGAAATAGACGAGTAGACGGGTGGGTGGGGTGGGTGGGATGTTCTACTCTGTATGTATGTGGTATGGTTTTCGATATCAAATGTATAGGGTTGCGTAATAACAATTCCACACTAGCAATAATTCGGTCCATTTACAATACATACATACTCGGTGCATTTCCCGTGAGAAACACGTTTAAAACAGTCTTTCTCTGTTCGATGCTTGATTCGGTTCATTAAAGTACAGTTTTGTCCGAATATTATCTTCATATGTGTGCTTGCGAAGTTTTATATAATATCGAACTTCCTGTTTTAAAAAAAAATAGTTATGACTTTTCTTACAAAACAAATTCAGAATTAGAAAATGACCGAGTTATGGTTTTACATCTATAACAGACCATAATTTCATTAAATTTTATGGAGTTACCAAAACACAATATTCCCAAAGAAAATGAATAACAAAAACCAATAGCAAACCAACTAAACGAGTTAAAAAGTATTGATTTTGACTAAATTATATTTGTTTTTAGATCTTGAGTACCTGGGGCACGTACTCTAATGCCCGTCCTCGATAATCGGCGTGACGCTTTCCAGATCGTTATCTCTGGCCTGGTTTTAAAAGAAAACATTAGAGCAAATAAACAAACAATGCTTTTTTTCAGCTCAGTCTCATTTACTGATATTGGATTTTCCTTCTCCGCGTGAGGCTAATGATTTATTCTAAATGTCAAGATGAATTAATACGTGACAGATATAATATATTGCACAACAATTGTGAAACGTTTTAGCAATTGTTACAGTATCTGCTACCATGACAACGATTCGAAATGGGTATATATTGTACCATGGCAAAAATCTTAATTCTCACCGCAGCAACTAACGTCTGTTTTCTAAAGAAGCTAAAATAAAGTAAATATCTTAAGTTTTAGGCACTTACAAAGGATGGCAATCATAGCAATTTTCTTTCTAATCCTGGTCGCAATAGCTTCACGAAAACAAACAGTAGTTGCGTAGGATATCAGCAGCGATAGGGTTGTACAGATTCTTTAATTAATTTTAAAAAAATGGAGAATATCACATAGTATAAGAAGTCGAGGCTTTTGATAATTCTGCTTTGTATGAAGCTTGCTATAAATTACTAGTGATTCCGCGAAGGCAGCCTTGTCAGTTTCACGTGTTGTCGCAGTTTGCCGCTGGTCCGATCGTTCCACTCACTAGGTGTGCTATACACTACACTTTTAAAATCTAATAACATCAGCGAAACAAAATCCAAGTTTAACACACTTTCCTTTCGCATTCTAATTGAGGTAGCTGATGTTAACGGATACATAAGAAACTACACAACTAACAAGCGTAGTTACATAAATAATGAATTTACGTCAAAGCATAACTGAAGGTAATGGTAACTTAGCAGATACGATGAACAGCATGTTTATAAAGAAGTAAAAATCAATGCACAATGGGTCAGACAGAGGCGTAGCAAGGGGAGGGCAGGGGGGTACATATGTCCCCGGGCGCCAAGGTACAGGGGCGCCAAAATGAGGCTTACAACGTTACATTGTAATAAGTAAGCAAGGGTAATAAATCGGTCACAAGATCAATGTGATTAAACGGGGAGGAGGAGGGGGCGCCAATTTTATAGTTCGTCCACGGGCGCAAAATATCATAGCTACGCCTCTGGGGTCAGAAAGTATGTTTTTTGATAAATCATTAGTTATATTTAAAGTTTCATCTACATATATTACTATTTTCTTTGAAAAATGAAAACTAATAAGAAGAATGTATGTTAGATATATTTAGAAAATATTTTACTGGATAACAATAAACTTTGGGTATAAGGTAACTTAAGATGGCCATTAATATCCACACCATTATGATACTTTATTCTTGAAATAAGATTGCGATAAGATTTCACCTAATTAGTACTCAGATCTGCTCACACCTGTAATTTGAAAGACAATCTCATTAACGGCATTATCATTGACACGACGCAGGTAACTTTTTCATCGATAAAGAATACCATTTTCCGAATATTTGTTTACATTTTTCTGGCTTCGGGAGAGTGTACTTTACGTGAATGGAGAATCAGTGGTGTCTTTTGAAAATAACAAAGCCATATAATCCACCTTGCAAACAGAGGAGGTGTCTTGGCATTTGAAGAAACACTTTAAAAGAACTCTCGTTCCGCATGTTCAAAAAGTCCTAAAAGAGTTCAAAAGAACTATAGGCATTTTAAATTGTTGCTTTGATAGCGTATACACCTTTTACTTAGTCGCTTTGAAAACGTGTTATTTTCGACATTCGGCAAATTATATGTTAAAATATATAATGTACCGTTTTTCACCTTTACAAATTGTTTAATATGATTTACTGTAAACGTAACGTGTTATGACTGCACATTATACTTATAATCATATCTTTTGTCACTTTCTCCTCTTTAATCATCATAAATAGCAAAAGTGATTATTGAATCATTCTAGTAATTCTAAAATTTTTCTATATCAAAATCTCGAAAAACATTGTTCGAACAATACTGGATTTACTGCTTTTATATCCCAACATTATTTTCTTTAAATATTTAGTCTTTATCATCATGGTATCAAATTTAAATTTTAAATAAATATGCATGAATAAAATGAACCTTTATGTGGATGCAGATTCAATACATATCAGATATGGAGAGGCGTCCGTCTGTGCGGACGGGATCCTCTAAAAGGTGGCGTGCTAGAAGTATTCCTTTTAAAACCTTCTTCTCGTCGTTTGAATGAGGCGAGTTCAGATTTCTAAGCATAACAAACCTTCAGTACACGTTTTTAATATGATTAATAATCTACATTTTAATTTAAACCCTTTAAAGCACATTATAAATTTTCACGAAGCCACCGATACGGGACAATCGTGCTCTCCGATTACAAAAGTGCGTATAATTTGGAGGATTGAGTGCGGGTTGGTTGGTGGGCGTCGTGTATGTGTGTGTGTGTGTGTGTGTATGTGTGTGTATGTGTGTGTGTGTGTGTGTATGTGTGTGTATTTAACATTTAAACCTATTCATCTTTGTATAAATGTGACTAGTTTGGTTTTTGACATGATTCGTTTTTGAAAAACTTAACAGCACTCCATGCCGAGGTAAAGTTCTCAGTTTTACATTTTCAGTTTTATTAAGACTTCAAAGGCCTTAAATTAATTTGCACCTGTCGAATTTTGTAGCGCAAACATCCCATGTGAGATGTCTCAGTTAGGATTTCTAATTACTTTTGGATAATAGGAAAAGGAAAGTCACAACTCAAGTTTTAAAGAGCATAATTTTTGACCTCACGAATATATATAAAAAAACGTGGCTTATATCCCTCCCACAGGATCGTAGAGAGCAGAACTTTCACATAGTTGTAAATTTATTAAATTTTATTTATGAACGTAAATAATCATACATTACAATAATGGCAAATTTAAATATACTTAAATGTTTTAATTCTTTCAAGACGAGCATGCGTTGTTAAGATTAAATTACATTTTCAATTGATCCAAAGTGTGGAAATTGTGCGTTTGTTAAATAATGTTGTAATTATTACTGGCTTTGTTTGTTTCTCTTGTCCGTGATGTTGTTCATAATATATAATGAATATATACATGACTTCCTAATATACAAAAATGATATTTACACGAATTCATAATTAAAATTGATATTTACATGAATTCCTAATATAAAATTGATATTTACATGAATTCCTAATACAAAATTGATATCAACATGAATTTCTAATAAAAAAAATTGATATGCACATGAATTCCTAATAACAGAATTGATATACATGACTCCCTAATACAAAATTGATATCCACATGATTTCCTAATACAAAATTGATATCCACATGAATTCCTAATAACAAAATGGATATTTACATGAATACAAAATATATATTTGCATGACTTCCTAATAACAAAATTTATATTTACATGAATTCCTAATACAAAATTGATATGTAGATGAATATACATATATCATGAACTATTTTGAAAAAGGGTTACAAAATCGTAATGGGACATAAGACTTCACTATCCGGTGCAAAATGCTAAAAGCTTTAAATGTCAGTTTCTTAACAAATGTTCAAACTTCGTGTAGAATGGACCCATTTTAAAGTTGTCGGAATGGTTTGTCAAATATTTCGCATTAAGCATAAAATATTACAAGCATGAGATTGTTTTGGTGATGATTGCTAAAAGCACACACAAACGCACACACACACACACACACACACACACACACACACACACACACACACACACACACATACACACACACACATATATATATATATGAGTATATATATATATATATATATATACTCATATATGTATGTATGTGTATGTGTGTCTGTGAGAGAGAGAGAGAGAGAGAGAGAGAGAGAGAGAGAGAGAGAGAGAGAGAGAGAGAGAGAGAGAGAGAGAGAGAGAGAGAGAGAGAGAGATTTAAAAAGTCTTCCTCAGGGAATAAGGACAAAGTTGAAGAGATTCAAACATAAATATTTACATCGTGGCGCACTGGAAAACTGTCACGCACACAGATATACAGAAGAAATTTTTTTTTTTTTTAAAAAAACTTGAGAGTGACGTATATATCCTGAACTAGGGGCATGAATGTTTTTTAAAGTTTGTGACAGCTGCCATTTTCGTTGTAAGTATGGGTGTAGCGAACTAGCAGACTTGCAGTGGAACATTTGTGTGTTCATAATGAATTAAACAGTCTTACATTTCTTCTCGAGATCTACGTATCTAACTGACGTGACGAAACAATTGCAATTCCATAGCTAACTAGGTGTAAAATTACTGTTTTTGTCTTAATAATAGTTTTCTGTGATTCCGTTTTAAAAATATCTGATTTGAGATGTTGGTGTACATTCTAGTTAGTTGTAAGTGCCAGATTTAATTCCACTTTTGTGTCATGTTTGGTATAAGACTTTTTCCTTAACAATGCCAGCTAACGTTGATCAATCAATCAATCAATCAATCAATCAATCAATCAATCAATCAATCAATCAATCAATCAATAGGATATTTTTACAACTTGGAAATGTAAAAAGTCAACTATCGTTTGTAGGAACCGAGAATTCAAAGATTAAATCTCTAACCCAACGGTTTGACTTGCCAAATTACCTTCGCAACGTTGTATCATGTTTTGTTTTTTGCATTGACCATTTATGTAGTTGTCCATTGAATCCTCTATCTTCATATACAGATTAAATATGCCTATATATATATATATATATATATATATATATATATATATATATATATATATATATATATATATATACCGGTATATATATATATATATATATATATTTGTCACTTGTGATGGCATACTTGATAATGTCTCTGGTCGGTCTGCTGACGATATTTGTAAAAGCTTCAATGAGTTCACATTCACACATCTAGTCATTGTCAGGATTTGGTGTATTATGCTATTATTCGGACATCGATAATCCCATTTTAATTTGTCCATCCATTATTCGTTGAATAACTGTAAACAGCTGGTAAACTGTTCTAAAGCAGTCTGCTCAGAAAAGATATGACTAGGAATTATTAAACCGAGAGTATCATTGTGCTATCATAGTTCTCTTTTCCTCTCCATATTTGCCGTCGAATCTGCTTCTGCAAAAGGAGTGAGCACGTGTTTAAGTCCAACGGCACATTGTCACCGAAATGATCAATGTCATCAAACTATTCTCTTTTCATCATCATCATCATCATCATCATCATCATCATCATCATCATCATCATCATCAATCCTCTCTGTGCCGTCTGGTGCTTGAGGTGACGGCAAAGGAGCACCAGTTTGGTCTATCGGCCGCTGTTGCGGGGGCGGTCTGCAGGGTGAGGCCTCTGGTCTTAAGTAACCGCTCCGGTGGCCTAGTGGTTAGAGCCTCCGCCCCGGAAGCGGGAGGTCGTCGGTTCGATCCCCGGCTGAGTCATACCAAAGACTTATAAAAATTGTACTAACAGCTGCCTCGCTTGACGCTCAGCATTAAGAGGTTAGTGTTAGGACTGGTCGGCCTGGTGTCAGGATAATGTGACTGGGTGAGACATCATGCTATATGTCTGCGGCATGATGTCTCAGTGCTAGACATCACTATAAACTGCCTCACTGCAGACATCGTAGCGATATGACTGAAAAATTGTTAAAGCTACGTTAAAAATCCTAATCAAACAAACTGGTCTTAAGCTCTTGCTCCACGGTTCATAGCCAGGTCTCTTTGGGTCTGCCATGGTTCAATTTCCCCTGTGGGATCCATCTCAGTCCCACCCTTGATAGTGAGTCAGGGGGCATTCTGCAGACGTGGCCGAGCCATCTCCATCGACGAGTTGCAATGTTCTCAGTGACGGTGCTTGCGCTCGCTCTGTGCCGGAGTTCCTCGTTCGAGATCATGTTTGGCCAAAAGATCCTCATGATCCGTCGCAGGCACTTGGTTTGGAAGATTTCGAGCTTGCGTTCTGTGTTAGCAGTGGACCTCCAACACTCTGACCCGTACAAAAGGATGCTCAACACGTTACTCTTGAAGATACGGATGTTCGTGTGGACGCTGTTTCTTGTCCTTCAGCTGGTATTCAGTTGGAGCTTGTGGATGTCCTTGTGGTCGAACAGAGTCCCTCCTATGACCAAGTCATTCTCTTCACAGAAGTTGACCAGTCTTGCCCCGTTGTTGGTCATCATGCCTACTCCATAGCGCCCCATTGTCCTCTCTTTGTCTTTATTGTTGCAGCCGACCCTAGCGTTGAAGTCGCCAAGCAACATCAGCACGTCATGTCGAGGGACGTCCTCTAAAACGGCTTGAAGAGCGTAGTAGAAGGTGTCTTTGTCCTATTCTTCCGCGTCGTCTGTTGGTGCGTAGGCCACTACAACAGACAACTTGGCGATCTTGGAGTTCATCCTGACGTACAACAGGCGCTCATTTACTGGTTTTCACTGTAGAACGGTATTGGCTATGTTCTTGCTGATAATGGTGGCGACTCCTTGCCAGTTGTCATTGTCCTTCATTCCGGACCAGGTTATGACTTCTTCGGAGTTCAACTTCTGCTTGCCGCCACCAATCCATCGTGCTTCTGTTACACCATTGAGGGTCAGGATGTAGTGATTAAACTCGCTCACTGCTTGTGCCAATTTTCCAGTCTGGATGAGCGTTCGCACGTTCTAGCATCCAACTCTCATCCAT